>CM055273.1:26620808-26645527 GCA_029237695.1 Conchocele bisecta
ATCAGGGGTTATTGATGTACATCACTATGAGAAAAGGTTGTCCAATTATGGTCTGTATGCACAATAGTATTCCATGTACAAGCTTGAGTAAAAAGCTTAACCAAGGTCGAGTAAAAATCTTAACCAAGGGGAATTAAGTAAGGAATTCAAGGTTAAATGTAGGTCAAGGTGGTCAAATATAGGTCAGGGGTTGTTGATGCACATCACTAGGAGATGAAGTTGTCCAAGTATGGTTGGTGTAGGGCCAGGAGTATTCCATCTACAAGCTTGACTAAAAACGTTAACCAAGGGGAATTAAGTAATTCAAGAGGAAATGTAGGTCAAGGTCAAATATAGATCAGGGGCTGTTGATGTACATCACTAGGAGATGAAGTTGTGCAAGTATGGTGGGTGTAGGGCCAGTAGTATTCCATATAGAAGGTTGACTAAAAACCTTAACCAAAAGGAATTAAGTAAGTAATTGAAGAGGAAATGTAGGTCAAGGTCAAATATAGATCAGGGGTTATTGATGTACATACCTATGAGAAAAGGTTGTCGAAGTATGGTGTCTGGATGCACAATAGTATTCAATGTACAAGCTTGAAAAAAAACCTTACCAAGGTTGACTAAAAACCTTAACCAAGGGGAATTAATTAAGTAATTCAAGAGGAAACGTAGGTCAAGGTGAAATATAGATCAGTGGTTATTGATGTGCATCACTAGGAGATGAAGTTGTTCCAAGTATGGTGGGTGTAGGGCCAGTAGTATTGCATATACAAACTTGACTAAAAACCTTAACCAAGGTTGACTAAAAACCTAACCAAGGGGAATTAAGTAAGTAATTCAAGAGGAAACGTAGGTCAAGGTGAAATATAGATCAGTGGTTATTGATGTGCATCACTAGAGATGAAGTTGTCCAAGTATGTGTGTAGGGCCAGTAGTATTGCATATACAAACTTGACTAAAAACCTTAACCAAGGTTGACTAAAAACCTTAACCAAGGGGAATTAACCAAGTAATTCAAGAGGATATGTAGGTCAAGGTGAAATATAGATCAGGGGTTATTGATGTACATCACTAGGAGATGAAGTTGTCCAAGTATGGTGGGTGTAGGGCCAGTAGTATTCCAGATACAAGCTTGACTAAAAACCTTAACCAAAGAGTGACGGTGACGCCGACGCCGGGGTGACAACATAAGCTCTACTTATTCTTTGAATAGTCGAGCTAAAAACTTAACCAAAAACTTTAACCAAAAAACTTAATCAAAAACTTCAAAGTAATTTGACCTTGACATTGGGCACAGGGGCCGCACGGGAGGGGGGTAGAATGAAAATATAGATGATGATAAACACCCATGTGAAGGTTCAAGGTAATGGGCAAAGCAGTTGCAGAGATATAGTATAACGAAAAACTTTAACCAAAAAACTTAACCAAAAAACTTAACCAAAAACTTTAACCAAAGAACTCAACCAAAAACTTTAACCAAAAAACTTAACCAAACAACTTAACCAAAAACTTTAACCGGACACACGTACGTACGTACGTACGTATGTACGTACGTAAAGTGCCGACTATATTGCACTTTCCACAAGCGGGCGCGACAAAAAGATCATAATTTATGTATTATTATCAAACTTATTGGTCCGCCCATCACTGAATGTGCTGGACCTGTTCCGATGCCCCTACACAAGTCGTAATCCAAAATAAACCCCTTATTGTTAGTGTCAGAGCAACAGCGGATCGACTGTAATAATGAAATCGAGCACAAACCAGCCATAGAGAGGCCTGCTTGGGTGCTGGTTTTGGCTTCTCAACTCGGCTTGCTGTCTTTGCCCGCTCCAAGGATTTCTGAAGAAAAAACAATATTGGTTTAAACCTCTCGCTGGATAGAGTTAATCTTTTATTTGCTTGCAATATTACAATTTTTGCAACAAATTAAAAATTGACCCATTGAACAACATAGGTACAAAATCGTGACTGTGACTGGAGAAATGGGGCTTATGGGTTTTACAACCAGTGTAGATCCAGATCAGCCTGTGCATCCGCACAGTCTGATCAGGATCTGCACTGCCCGCCATTCCATCAATGACACACCCGTCATGCTTCTAACAAGCAATACAGGGGCCCGTTTCACTAAACTTCGTACAACTAAAATGTTCGTAAGTGCAAATTTGGAAACGTCTGGAAATTTCAATTGATGGATTTACATTTATTGAGCATATGCAGCGTATGCTCGATAAATGTAAATCCAATAATTGTTTACAAGAAAACTATCATAAGTTTGCACTTATGAACATTTTAGTTGTAAGAAGTTTAGTGAAACAGCCGCCTGATTGTTATCAAGGCTCAAGCTACAGGAGTGTGTTGTTTGATCTGTAGCCTATTTCACCAACATTGCAAAGTATACTTTCCTAGCAAAGTATACTTTGAGGGAGAAATTTTCAATTTTATGATAAATGTATTAATTTGTATTATACTGAATTTATTACATTATCACAGCCATTCTGGCTGTGATAATGTAATAAATTCAGTATAATAATTCTGCATACTTTTAATCATCAAATATATGCAGTTGTTTTATATGAAATAATGCATTTCAGGAAAAATAAATGATTACTCCCTGAAGGTATACTTTGCTAGTAAAGTATACTTTGCAATTTTGATGAAATCGGCTCCAGGAGCTACACAGGTTACAAAACTACAAATCCCATAGGCCCCATTTCTCCAGTCACAGCCACAAATGACAATGTATGCCAAATTTCATTCAAATCAGACCACAGGTTGTGAATGATTGACTGATTATTGGTGTTTAACGGTCTAGCTAAGGTCATTTAAGGCTGGCACAAGTTGTGAATTGGCCTCATTGTAAACAACATGCAGTAGACAGTTTGTCTGTCTGTCTGTCTGTCTCTGTCTCTGTCTCTGTCTCTGTCTCTGTCTCTGTCTCTGTCTGTCTGTCTGTCTGTCTGTCTGTCTGTCTGTCTGTCTGTCTGTTTGTTGGTGCTTAATGGCTTATCAACAACTACGATCATGTAAGGCCGGGGAAAATCCCAAAATCAGAACCCAACCTGGTGCCAGGTCCATACCACACCAGCCACTTGGCCCCTTCCCCTAAAATAGGATTACGAATAATCGTAATTATCTCATAAGGGATATAACCAGATTCAACTGTCACATACAAAATACCAAAGACGGATGTGAGGGCCAAACCAGGTCTCCAGTCGGAATTCCGGTAAGGATGAACCCCAATCATTAAATTACCCGTGGCATACTTCACCTGTCACCCATTGCAGTAGACAGTTTACACCTGCTCGACTTGCTTTCAATTCGCCAATGATTGGGCGAAAGTTAATTCGCAAATGGCGAATTGAAATCAAGTCAGACAAGTGAAAACCGTCTACTGCATGTTGTTTACAATGAGGCCAAAATAAAAGAGGTGTGTTTCCTGTTAACCGACCGACAGTATTATTTTTACCCCAACCGTATTTTTTGTATTTGAAAAAAATCATTCTTTGGTTCCGTGATTTTGGTTCTGGAAAAAGTTGCTGGGGATACCTTTATACTTGTCCTTTCTTTATAACACACCATTTCCAGTGACACAGCAACAACAACAAAACTTGATTTCAACATCATGTCAAATATCGCAGTACAAAAAAAATTAATAAAAGAAAACGCAGACCGACCGACCCTTATTGTTTTCAGCCCGTAATAGCCTCGTCTCACTGCTCCGTTTATCTATCCGACCTCGATTCGACCAAAATGTGGCGAAACGGTTAGTATCTAGCAAAATTTGAAGTTCCATCCATTGCCCATCCGACCAAAAATAACGCCCCCAGCATCCGCCTAGTTCCCTTCCGTGCGCTTCGTCCAGTTATAGTTTTGATCGGACAGGGTGTGGATAGATGAGGATAGACCAGGTGGGATACTGGTAGACAGGTGTTGTTTAGTACTAGCAGGATTTGGACTGAACGCTCACCAAATGCCATCCGAGAATGATTACAGTGGATGCGATACTGGTGTGATGCTAGGGCGATACGTTTTGTACTGGTAAGATGCTGGCTGGGATCCAACCAAACCAAACAGCAGTCCAACCAAACCGTATGAAACGTGTGTTCCGACTGTTCCAAAACTCGTCCGCATGGCATACGTCATCTGATCGTATCCTATAAGTATCCCATCCAACCTGCTTGGGGGGGGGGGGGGGGGGGGGGGGGGGGGGGTTCCGAACGAGCGAACGGAGACGTTCTGGCAATTATTTTAAACATTTCTTAATTTTCAAATCTCCATACGGATGACGTTTTGTTTCACGCGAAACGGAACCGATTTAAAAGTATCCTACTAGTCCATTCCAAACTTGGTACGCATCATTTCGTTTCCTGCCAGTATCTGCTAGTACCTTCCGGATGTCAACCGGATAGGAAACAGAAGGAGAAACAGAGCAGTGGGACTAGGCTATAACAGGAAACACACATATTGTTTGGGTCTAATCTCCCTTTATATGTTGTCCAAATTCGTGGATTGGCGCAATACTATTAAATTCCTACCTTCTGTAGTGTCTGGAATCTCTGTACACTTTCCTGGAAGTCACTCTTCACTTTGTCCAATTTCAATCTCTGTGCCTGAAAGAAAATGTTTTTGTTTCATTTCCTTGATTGGCGGATGAACATACAGACAGACACCAGTGACAGAAACAATATACCGGTACCCATTTTGTTTTTAAAAAGTTGCTATAATTATGAGAAAGGAGTTTGCAACAGTATGACAGAGGACCAGCAAAAGAATGCATGTGTGAACAAAAATAAGGAAGTTTTATTGAAGGCACTGGAAATGATGAAAAAAATGAGACGTTTGTGACCTTGACCTTAGGGCTAGTGTAAGTCTGAGGGTTGTGAACTTGTCACAGCAGGATAGAGGAATGAAGACGAAGATGAACATTGGAATGAACATGTGAGGAAAGAAATTTCCTTCTCTGGATCATCGATACAAACCTATGACTCTCCACAACAACTACTGTCAAGGTCAGACTTAGTACATTTTCACAATCAAGGCCATGAACGTAGTGTAGTGGATTCACTAAAATAGTAGCCTATTTCACCAACATTGCAAAGTATACTTATCTAGCAAAGAATACTTTGAGGGAGAAATTTTCACAACTTAAGGATAAATTTATTAATTTTTATTATACTGAATTTATTACATTATCACAGCCATTTTGGCTGTGCCATTTTGGCTGTGATAACGTAATAAATTCAGTAATAATAATTATGCATACTTTTAATCATCAAATATATGCAGTCGGTAGTTCAGAACTTCTATATGAAATAATGCATTTCTGGGGAAATAAATGATTACTCCCTCAAAGTATACTTTGCTAGATATCAATTTTGATGACATCAGCTACATCCGACTCCAGTAGCCGATTTCACCAACATTGCAAAGTATACTTTTCTAGCAAAGATTACTTTGAGGGAGTAATCATTTATTTTTCCTGAAATGCACTATTTCATATAGAACTAACGACTGCATATATTTGATGATTAAAAGTATGCATAATTATTATACTGAATTTATTACATTATCACAGCCAAAATGGCTGTGATAATGTAATAAATTCAGTATAATAAAAATTAATAAATTTATCCTACAATTGAAAATTTCTCCCTCAATGTATACTTTGCTAGATAAATATACTTTGCAATGTTGGTGAAATAGACTACAGAAATGGATTCAGGCTGACATAAGAGGATCTGACATAAGAGGATCTTATGTCAGTGATAATTTAATATTATATTTATTAAATAAGTTTACTGATTTCATATTTAAAGAAACTTGGTTATGAAATCAGTCCACAAGTTTAATACATATTGTATTAAATCAGCCCAAATGTTATATTTATAGCATAAGCACATCATCATAATTTGAAGCTGTACTGATTACCTAACATGTTTTCTGTAGCGGGCTCATTTGCAATTTCATTACAGTAGTGTAATATGGTTTAGATACACTTGTGTTATTAAAACCTTATGCAATAAAATGTATTGGAGGCTGCCACTTACTCTGTTTAGTTTCTTGTTGGCCAACTGTTTCATGAGACGCGCCGTACTTTGTACAACCTTCCCGGTCTCCTGTGATATGCCGTGACTGAAATACAGCATGCAAGTTGATTGATTGATTGTGGTTTTACGTCCGTTGAACAGCAAGGCCATAGACACACGTGATCATTTTAGTGTGAACTATAGTCTGTTTCACGAAAGCTGCCCAAATTTTATGGCCATATAAACAATTCAAAAACCATATTTTTTTTCGATAATATTAAATTAAAGGAAAATTAAAGAATGAGCCTTCTTTTTATTTCGTGAAATTTGGTCAAATATTGATTTTATTGCAAAAAATTGATTTGTCTATGGGAATTTAACATGGGGGAAAAAGTGGTAAGGAAGTGTGGGAGGAGTCAAAAAACAAAAAAAATGGAAATTGACTCCGAAACCTGGCTAGATAGCTTGGATATGATCTAACTAAGAAAAAAAACATTAAATTTTAAAAATAGGTCCAGTATTTCTAAAATTCAAAAAAAATTCCCCATGTTAAATCCCCATAGACATCTTCACTCCGTGAAGATGTCTATGGGGATTTAACATGGGGAAATTGTTTTTTCGCAATAAAATCAATATTTGACCAAATTTCACGAAATAAAAAGAAGGCTCATTCTTAATTTTTCCTTTAATTTAATATTATCAAAAGAAATCTTGTTTTTGAATTGTTTATATAGCCGTAAAATTTGGGCAGCTTTCGTGAAACAGACAGTAGAGCATGTGAGTAGGGGCTCACTGAGACCCCCGGCCACAGCATGGTCCGACCACCACGGTAAATATTGACCTCGACATCTGGCATGAAAGCCGCATGTGTGTGCTATAAAATGAAAATATGCATGATGATAAAGAAGTATCGGCATATAAAGTTTCAAGTCAATCTGACTTCAGTATTATATATGTATGTTTCAATCGATGGTTACTAAATTATTATCCAAATGCTTCACAAGCCTGCTTTATACTACACGTATATGAAAACTTAACATTCAGTGAAACTAGGTTGAACATAATACGGGCGACGAATAATTTGGCCTGAATGGCCAAATGCTTCTAAAACCAAATGTATATCACGGCGGAAGTTATACTGAATATAGCATACAAAGTTACTGCATTTGAAAATATTAGTGTTGTCGTGCAATAGACTACTTTATCTCAACATGCTCAAGGGCGATAATACACAAATAAATTATTTTATTTAAATTAATTACACTACCAATGGGAACTTCCTTCTAACTTTGGTATAGTATTATCATTTATTACTCTTGCAAATTATTTGCATGGGTTTCGCTGTGAGAGAACAGCCGTAATCAACTCCTTACAAGTAATACACCGTGAAGAGAACACCCGCAATTGCGCGCCTGTTTTCTGGAAAACCACGAGCTACCAAGCAAAATTTTTATTTTTATTACAGTCAAAATAAAGTTATTTGAAAATTTGGAAAGGGTCTCGACTAATCTAGAATGTTAATGTCATTGCACACATTCCAAACATGCACTCAAATATATCTGGCTCATAGAAACAGCTGCGTAATTTGGATTTCAACATGTTTACATGACGTCACATTTGACGTCACACAACGTAACGTCAAAGCGCGGTAAAACATATCATTGTGTAACTATCCATGCGCACATCACAATTCATTGATTATAATCTCAACAAGAGTGCCGAAGGTCACAATATACGCCCGTCGAGGCAAGGCCAGTCAACAAGGGGAGATAACTCATCTTGACGTGATAAACATGTAACCCAAAATTGAAGATTGAAGACTCAAACGTTCGACTTCTCCATTGCGAGGAGAATGCCTTATCCACTAGGCCACAGGGACGTGCAGGCACAGGTATTTGGCGTGTTTCGGCTTTCATCGGTATAACTCTATATACAGTGGAGCACCAGTACCTCGAACATCAGTATCTCGATGGTATCCCCTATCTCGATGATTCGCTAAAGTCCAGAATTATATCCTTATATGTTTAATGTAAATTTCCTCGGCTATCTCGAACATGCCCTATCTCGAACATGTTCTCTATCTCGACTGTTCATTCTGTCCCCTTCATATAAAAATATGTTAAATATCACTTCGCTATCTCGATCACATAAACACTTTGGTAAATCACCTAAGCGCCTGGCTGCCAAGATCAATTTGGTTAACACTAATTTTCAAAACGTATTATCAAAGAAACAGCTGCCTCGGGTTGTTTACTTAATTGGTCCACCTTGATTTGTTTGAGTGTTTGACACGATTCATTAAACATATCACGCTGATCATTTAAGCAATTCACTGAGAGTTGTGACGCCACCTGTAATGTTGGGTAGTTTACTACCTTTGGTCATTAGTTAATTGGTGATTAAAATTCGTCAATTGATACTTTTTTTCTTGAATTAAATTCAGCATGTATTAATTATTCAATCTGATGGTGATTAATAATAAAAGCAACACATGTTTTGTTTCATTATTCCTTTATTGTTTACTCATGATGTGATGGGTAACATTTGATATCTTTTTGTGAAAATATTTGACCATGTCACTTCCTCGGTATCTCAAACCTAGTCCTATCTCGACTAAAATACGAACTCCCTTCGACTTCGAGATACTGGTGCTCGACTGTATAGTTAAATACGCCAAATGCCTGTGCGTACAGGTACTTACACTTTTTCACTGGCATGGCCATTGTCCCGGTCTGTGCCGATAATCTTGGCCGCTTTCTCCAACACCGTCGCTGCAATATTTAAGGAATAAAATAATGATCTGTTGCGTAAGAAAATCATTTGGTCTGTTTAAAGTGCGTGGCATCCAAAGGACTCCTCGCAAACTTTAAGCACACAACATGTTTTTTGACAGCCCATGGTTTTATTACTTAAATTTACTTTGATGTTCCGATAGTTTAAAAACTGTAAATAGCCAAATAGACTGTATGTCTAACGCGATGAAACAAATATTAAAAGCAATAAATAATTTATTAAATCATGAAATTCTGCATTTAATTTCTGTCAACATCCAACGCCATTTAAAACAATATCGATATAAGAGAATTACAGAAACGTGGCTAGGCAGAAAATGTCATAGACTGCGCCAGTGTAATTATGAACATCCATATGGATCAGTTACTGAGCCAACCAACATGGAACCCCAAATATACATAAACTCAAATAATTCTTGCTAGCTCTAAATAATTGGAGCTAGCATTAAATATTTAGAGCTAGCAATAATTATTTTAGTTTATGTAGACTTGGCGTTCCTGGAACGCCAAATCTACATAAACTCAAATCATTATTGATAGCTCTAAATAATTAGAACTAGCTCCAAATCATTTGAAGACATAAGATCTCTCTAATCATTTGGACCTAGCTCTATATATTTAATGCAAGCTCTAATTATTTAGAGCTAGCAATAATTATTTGAGTTCCTGGAAAGTCAAATCTTCATAAACTCAATAATTATTGCTAGCTCTAAATAATTAGAGCTAGCTCCAAATGATTTAGACAGCTCTTCAAATGATTTGGAGCTAGCTCTAAATATTTAATGCCGGCTCTAATTATTTAGCGCTAGCTTAACTATTTGAGTTTATGTAGATTTGGCGTTACATAAACCAACATCAAGTAAACCTTCAAAAATGACTAACCTCCATTATTTATGTTGACTATGTTGCCAGTTATCTGTGAAAATGCCTCCTCGAATGAAGAAAATCCTGAAAAAGAAAACAGCGAAATACAAATACAGGGATTCCGCTGGGGAAAATAGAAAAATCACCACTTCAAAAAAAATAAAACAATTGGCGATAAAAAATTACAATTTTGGAAAAATAAATTAAAAAAAAAAAAAAAAAATATTTTTTATTTTTCCAAAAATATAACAATTGGCGATAAAAAATTACAATTTTGGAAAAATAAATTTATATTTTTATTTTTTTCCGAAAATTGTAATTTTTTATCGCCAATTGTTTATTTTTATCGCCAATTGCGAAAGTGGCGCAATTGGCGAACGCCAGCGGAATCCCTGCAAATAAACAAAGACTGATCAGACATATCAGAATATGTGGCTTTGACCAGAGAAATGTAATTTATGGGATGTGTGACCAGTGTAGCTCCTGACCAAATAGCTCACTCAGGTAGAATGATGATTATACATGTACATACTGTTTACACATCAACAGACAGCAATTATTGAATAGTTTGCTTCGAAATGAAAACATGTCTTGGCATTTCATTAGAATTGTCTCCTTGGAGAGAATTCTAATGAAATACCAAGATGCATTTTCACGGAAAATAAGAAAAAGATGCTATATTTGTGGTCTGTTTATTGTTTTCTGCAGCATGATAAAGGTACCACAAACTTTTTATTTTTGGCAATTTTAAGTGAGTATTTAAGCAAATACGCAGCTTATCTGGAGCTCTGGCATATAAAGCGGAAAACATGTAAATTACCTATGTCCGCAAAGGATTGACTATCATGGTGGTTGGGATCATCATGATATTCCCGCACTGTCCCATAACCTTGATATCCTTGTCGAGACATCTCGGGTTCAATTCGTTTGTGGAGCAGTCTAGTTCATCATGCCTCTGAAAGCCAAACAAACACTCTTAAATTTGGTCAAATATTGATTTTATTACGAAAAATTGATTTCTCTATGGGAATTTAACATGGGGGAAAAAGAGGTAAAGAAGTGTGGGAGGAGTCAAAAAACGAAAACATTTGGAAATTGACTCCGAAACCTGACTAGATAGCTTGGAAATGATCTAACTAAGAAAACAAAAGTTAAATTTTAAAAATCGGTCCAGTATTTCTGAAATTCAAAAAGATTCCCCCATGTTAAATCCCCATAGACATCTTCACTCCGTGAAGATGTCTATGGGGATTTAACATGGGGAAATTTTGTTTTCGCAATAAAATCAATATTTGACCAAATTTCACGAAATAAAAAGAAGGCTCATTCTTAAATTTTCCTTTTATTTAATATTATCGAAACAAATGTTGTTTTTGAATTGTTTATATGGCTGTAAAATTTGGCAGCTTTTCGCGAAACAGACTATAGTTCATCATGTCTCTGAAAGCCAAACAAACACTCTTAAAGGTACATGCCCACTCAGTAGGCACAAAATGTTTATTTATCACAGACATCATCTGTGACATTTTTCTGGCAAAATAAACATACTTTCACCCCACGTATAATTGACATTATATCAGATGTAAATTTCCACACTGATATCAGGGGCGATAACCGTGTTTCCTTAAAATGTTAATGAACATTACTATTCAGGCCCGTAGCCAGATCTATTTGAAGGGGGGGTCTATTCGAAGGCCCAAGGGGCCTGAGGTATCTAGGGGTTCGGGGGCATGCTAAAAAAGTTTTTGCTAAAAAAGTTGACCTCGAGGCTGGGTGTCATCGTCCGACCGCTCTGACCCCCCCCCCCACCCCCCCCCTGGCTACGGGCCTGCTATTTATTCTCTGTATTTATTTTTTTCATGTGCAATGATCATACTTTATAATCTGAAAAATATAAATTTTTCAGGTGACACATTTAATTAACTAGTATAAATAATTAATATCATACCTCATTTGCATATCAAAATAGCATGATACCACCATGTCACTATCAGCAAAATAAAATATTACTAAATGATTATATCTGTATAGCAGGCACTCATAATGTTTAGAACTTGTGGAATAGTGACAAAATTATACACTTGTTTAATTCCTATAAAGACATATTGTGCCTACTGAGTGGGCATGTACCTTTAAGCATTTCTTCAAATACTGATATGCCTGCTTTTTAGGTAGCTTACTGTCTGTTTCACGAAAGCTGCCCAAATTTTAACGGCCATATAAACAATTCAAAAACAATATTTTTTTTTAAGATTAAATTAAAGGAAAATTTAAGAATGAGCCTTCTTTTTATTTCACAGAGTGAAGATGTCTATGGGGATTTACATGGGGAAATTTTTTATAATTTCAGTAATCCTGGACCGATTTTCAAAATTTAACTTTTGTTTTCTTAGTTAGATCATTTCCAAGCTATCTAGCTAGGTTTCGGAGTCAATCCCACACTCCTCCACCTCCTTTACCCCCATGTTAAATTCCCATAGACAAATTAATTTTTCGTAATAAAATCAATATTTGACCGAATTTCACAAAATAAAAAGAAGGCTCATTCTTAAATTTTGATAAAATTTAATATTATCGAAAAAAAATATTGTTTTTGCATTGTTTATATGGCCGTAAAATATGGGCAGCTTTCGTGAAACAGACAGTAGATAATCTCAGTTCTACGGAGAACTTTTACTATTTCATCTGCCATTTATATTTTCTGTATCCAATCAGATACTGCAAAATTGCAAATATAAATATAAAAGACAGATGAAATAGTAAAAGACATGTGTTCAGCTACAGAATTTAATCAGAACCTACACTGGTCACAATTTCGATAAGCCCCATTTATCGAGTCACAGCCACACATACATTTATATTGCTTTTTTTCTACATATACAATGTATATATCTATATATATATATGTATATATATTCATCTACAATAACAATAATAAACGATCTTGTATTAAGAACATTCATGAAAATGAACCTTAATATGCATGCAATATATATACATTGTATATATATTGCATGCATATTAAGGTTCATTTTCATGAATGTTCTTGTATTTCGTAATCATTTTCTGTTGTTCTCATGTTCTAAGCTAGCTTTCAGGGATTATGTGCAATCATAATTCAGAGTGTTTTTTTCACTTTGTGGGAGGGGGTCAGAGCCTTTTGGAGGGGGGATTTAATTAAATTATGTGATGAGAGTTTGATAACAGAGGATTTTTCTGCAGTAAGCCATAATGGCATTTATTATCAAATAAACAATCATATACAGTGTTTTACATGTATCTACTGTTTTGAGCCAATGGGTAAAAGTTTTTATTTCATAAAAATTAATTAGTCATATTTCATTGAAAAATGTTAAGCGAGTAAAATCTCCTATGTGAAAGTTTTTAGTAGTACACAAACACGCCAATCAGGGAAAGTTATGTCCAAAGGATGTCACAGAGGTTTCGTGACCTTGCACGTTCGCGGCTAGAGGTTTCGTGACGCTACGGGTAGAGGTTTCGCTACCCTAGTGCAATTAGGACTGCGTTATAAATAAATAACACTGAATGTTCATATAATAATATTTGTAGGATATTTATTAAATATCAGAATTAGATTGAAAATTAGTTAGTTTGAAATGTATACGAGAAATAATTATATTTTTACAACATAATACGTACATTAACTCTTTGCATGCTAGCGGCGAAAATATCCGCCAAACGAATTAGGAGTACCGGTACATGTATATGTTTTATTTCTCTCTGTAAATATGTCTTGAAATTTCATTAGAATTGAGTCCTCAGGACTCAATTCTAATGAAATTCAAAGACATATTCATGATATTTACGGGGAGAAATACAAGAAAATATGATGAATTCTTGTCCGCTAGTTTTGAACTATTTATAGCCCACAAGTTTCCAAGCATGCAAAGAGTTAATGTATTTATTAAAAAATGTATTTCATCATATGTTGTCTCGGTTCTATATGACCTTCATACGGAAAGGACGTAAAACTCCAGACATCAGACTCAACAGAAAAACATTAATTACTGCTATATGCGGCCATTACAAACATTCCACTCAATCAATATGTTGGTTAATTAGTCAACTCAATTAGTAACTCAGTTCTCAAAAGTTAATTACGATCGCAGCGTCACAATTAGTCTCAATCCTCATCAATCAATATTTTCACATGTTTACAACGACCCAGGTCCCAGAATCAGTTTTATATGAAACATCTTCAATGATGGTGCATAGAAACGCTGATGTATTTAATGCTTTTAATATTGATTTATCCCGTCAACACAGTGCGTATGTGCCGTGAAACACGGTGCCGTGAAACATTTTTGATATCCAGTCAATACAATTTTTGCATTTTACAGCCATTTGTATGTATTGACGCGATAAATAGAATACGTGTAGTAGATTAGTGCCGTGAATGGGAAAAAATATCTGGCGCGGCACGGAAACGGGATGTGCTCGGCAGAGCCTCGCCCATCCCATTTCCTGAGCCTTGCCAGATATTTTTTCCCATTCACTGCACTAACCTACTATTCTCTATCTATTTTCCTTATTTCTGAACCAAAATATATGTTGTAACCACTCATTTGAACCGTCTCGGCGAGACGGTTCAAATGAGTGGTCACAACATATACTTCTGATGAGAAATAAAGAAATTCTTGAGCCTTGCCGGATATTTTTTCCCATTCACGGCACTAACCGACTATTCTATATATATGCATCACTTGTCAAAGATGTGCACAAATAAGCTAACATTGGTACACTTTCATTCATAGTAAACGTATTGAGAATAAGTCACATTCTCCTTACGTTTTGAATGCACAGTCACATGTACCTTATGTGGCAGTGTATATGCACATATATGCATCATGCATGTTAAGCTGCACCATCACACATCTTAAGCTGTCGCGACTAGAGGATTCGCGACCCTATGTTAATGTACCTGTATTAGCAGGTTATCTGGACCCGCAATCCAGGTGACTTGTTAATTGGGGTAATTAACCTGGGGTAGCGAAAACCTGTAGCTGCGAAAACGTACGAGGTGCGAAAGTGTATGAGGTGCGAATTATGCGGAGGTCGCGAAATCGTCCAGAAATCTGGTCTGTTATGTCCATGGTCCGTTATGTCCATAATGGACGACTTGAATCTTCTAAGCCTTTTTTCTTTGGCTAATGGACGTCTTGAACAAACAAAATTCGCAAAAAAGCAGGCGAGTTGGTCAGTTGGCGAATCATGGGATTAGACCGGAGCACAATTTACCCAAATCTACCCAAATCTACCCAAATCTTCATTAAAAAACAAGATTTATGATTATATAATATACGTTTTCTATAATATATCATCAGTATATCATACAATAAGCTCATTTTGGCCGAAAAAAAAGAAGAATAACGCACATATTTCCGCGGGAAAGCGATTAATATACATATAGCAGTATTTATAAAGGAGACTACCATGATCAAGACTCATTAATTATGTCTCAGTTGTCTAACTTTAAGTTGCCATCGATCATGATTTCATATGGCACATAATATTATACTAGTCCAACTGTCTAACCGGTCACCTCCATAGTATTGGTAATAGTTAGATCATAAAATTGCAAGTTTATTTGATTTAAACGAGGCTTTCCCAGGCAGTGGATAACATGGACAAATTCGGCTTTGCTGACATGGGAGTATCACAAGCAATGGACACTTACGGATTACTACAAGGAGATGCGTCATTCGACATTGGTGGTGTTTTCGAATGGAACAGTGATGCGGGTAAGCAATGAATTTTTAGAAAATTAGTGGTTTTTTTTCTACTGTTTATGAACTTTTGATGTGGGCCCGAATTCAGAGGAGGGTTCAAATGAGTGGTCATAACCTGTACCTTCATTGAGAGGAACAGCCGTGCAATAATTGCCGTGCGTATAAGTGCCCATACGTTTCAGATATACGCACGGCAATTATTGCACGGCATCTCATTAAATTATGCTCCACCCCTTTAGTTACGCCACATTCTAAGCTCCACCCCTTTAGATGCACAGAACAACAACTTGGTATTGGAAATTTATAGCAGGTGCGTGTATAATGCTGAAGGTCTTTGGGCTATGATACAACAATATTTATTTTGCTGAGTAATTATATGCCAACATCTTTTTGAAATAGTTAAAAACAAAGTATAATGCATTGAATGAATGTTTTTATTAGCACAAATGACTTCTGGACATAACTTAGTAGCTGCAATTTAATTGGTAGGTGTCAAAGCAAAGTCACACATTAGACGGTTTCCCTGTATGCCATTTGCACGCGTCGTCTCCAATATTTTCACAAAAACTCACACAGAAAGGTATAATGGAGAAATAGAAAATTTTGTAGATCCAGATCAACCTGTGCATCCGCAGTCTGATCAGCGTCTGCAACATTCGTCATTCCATACATGAAACCCCAGTCATGCTTCGAAAAAAGCAATATAGGTTGTTACCAGGCTACAGAAGGGTGATATTTAATCAGAACCTACACTGGTCACAATTTCGATAAGCCCCATTTATCGAGTCACAGCCACACATACATTTATATTGCTTTTTTTCTACATATACAATGTATATATCTATATATATATATGTATATATATTCATCTACAATAACAATAATAAACGATCTTGTATTAAGAACATTCATGAAAATGAACCTTAATATGCATGCAATATATATACATTGTATATATATTGCATGCATATTAAGGTTCATTTTCATGAATGTTCTTGTATTTCGTAATCATTTTCTGTTGTTCTCATGTTCTATTGCTGTATAATGGCTATGTAAATAAAAACACACATGAGTTTGCCGCTTTCTTTATTTTATTAAAGCCTGTTTCTGTTAATAAACGACTGTGACAATCAACCGTAAATGCAAATGTAAGCGCATTTATATGAAACAACGTGTCGTAATGACGACTTGTTTCACTTAGTACACTGACCAACTCGTCGATCTGTAAGGTTACAGTAGAAAATCCCGATGGGTCGAACAACGGATGGGTCGAACTAAAACTTAACCCCGCAGGCTGTTCGACCCATCGAAGTTCGACTGTATTTTTAAATTTGTGTATGGTTTGTATATCTTGTCAAATAGCTTGAATGTTTTTCACACCTCTATGTAGACAAAGCCCAATATTATATTGTATTGACCAGAACACAGTGTATTTTAGTGGAGTAGCTCGTTATATATAGTCGATTATGTACAATATGGGAAACTGTGTAGATCCTGATTAGATTGTGAATGGGCATATTTCACCTACAGGTATAGCCTCAAAAAGTGGTTATGCACAAAATGGGGAACTGGGTAGACTGTGATTGCAAATTTCCCCTAGAAGGTATAGCCTCAACAAGTGATTGTTATAAGATGGCTACACGTCCTGGCGGGCGACACGCGGCTTGTTTCTATATGGTATACAGTGATTATGTACAAGATGGAAAACAATGTAAACCCGACTGTGATTGCAAATTTCCCTACTGTCTGTTTCACGAAAGCTGCCCAAATTTTACGGCTATCTAAGCAATTCAAAAACAAGATTTCTTTTGATAATATTAAATGAAAGAAAAAATTAAGAATGAGCCTTCTTTTTATTTCGTGAAATTTGGTCAAATATTGATTTTATTGCGAAAACAAAATTTCCCCATGTTAAATCCACATAGACATCTTCACGGAGTGAAGATGTCTATGGGGATTTAATATGGGGAAATATTTTAGAATTTCAGAAAATACTGGACCGATTTTTAAAATTTAACATTTGTTTTCTTAGTTAGATCATTTCCAAGCTATCTAGCTAGGTTTCGGAGTCAATTTCCAAATAAAAATGTTTTTGGACTCCTCCCACAAGTCCTCTACCTCTTTTTCCCCATGTTAAATTCCCATAGAGAAATCAATTTTTCGTAATAAAACCAATATTTGATCAAATTTCACGAAATAAAAAGAAGGCTCATTCTTAAATTTTCCTTTAATTTAATACTATCGAAAAAAAATATTGTTTTTGAACTGTTTATATGGCCGTAAAATTTGGGCAGCTTTCGTGAAACAGACTATAGAGGTGATTATGTATAGTTGCGTCCCATATAGCCGCGGGTTCCATTTATTCGCGGTAAACATTATTTCCGGTATAAACCAACAACTGTGTCACATATCGATTGTTTACATATGCAAATGTGTTACTAGGACAACGATTGTGCACTGAATCAAGAAATAATTCAAAATGTAACATTTTCTGGTAATTTAATTAAGTTCTGAATGATACAATTAGGTTACAAAGAAAATAACATAAATACAACTTACCAATGTACCCCACCCACATAAAGTGGTGATCTCTTTTGAAACTATTGATACTTTTTTCATAGTTTGAAATTTTCAGATCATTGTCTGCGTTGCAAGGTATTGTCCGGCATCGTTTTTATCGATCGCGTGAACAATAAAATAAAACATAAAATCATTGCAAGTTTAAAAAGATATATTTTATCTATTTTCACTTCAAGCAATGTGTCATGTTGTTGTCACAGGGGGTCAGCTCTGTGTTTGAAAAGTGTATTCAGTATTGATGCTTGAAAATGTGAATACAGCAAAAAAAAAATTGTTTACCTCTTAATACATATATGATAATATGTATTCTATATAACAGAGGTCAATATTTTTTTGGCTGTATTTAGGGAAGTGTAACAAGGGCACTATACACTTTCCAAGCACAGAGCTGACCCCCTGTGGTTGTTGTATGACATTTATATTTTTCTTCTGAATTCTCTGAAATTCAAACATGTGGTTTCCTAGAATATCTAAAAATAGTAACATAGGTTCAGAAACATATGGTGGGCTGTTGCTTGTCATAAAATAAGTGTTCTGATGTGGGATTATAAAGCACACATTTTGTTTATGATTTCAAACAATTTAACTGATATGTTTCAGTTGTCAAAAATAATTTAAGTGTACATCACTTGATTTGTTCCAGTTTTCAAGATATTTACCACTGTTGACATGTTTATTTTTCCAGTTGTGTTACCCTGAACACATTTAGCACATGTGTAGCCCACCATAGTAAGTCAAAAACTCTTTTATGAGATTGCCTTTTACTATATGGGAACATATATGCAACAGGATGATGGCAGGAATGTCACTTACTCTATGAATGGTTCAGCCAGTTTTTTGCTGTGTATTCAACATTTTTTTTATTAAAATATGTGAATAACATGTGGAAGTAAGAAATAAAAGACTAATTTTCAGGATTTGAGTTTTATTTCATACATAATTGATGTTCGAAGCACTAGTACCGTGGGTATAGGGCGTATAGGGACCTGCTGTCTACAAGATGGCTACACGTCCTGGCGGGCGACAACGGCTAGTATACGGTCGATACCTTCACACTGTCTCCTTGTATGTCAACATTAGAGATTATCTTCCTTCAATCCTTGGTTTCCTACTCACTACTGTCTGTTTCACGAAAGCTGCCCAAATTTTACGGCTATATAGACAATTCAAAAACAATATTATTTTCGATAATATTAAATTAAAGGAAAATTTAAGAATGAGCCTACTTTTTATTTCGTGAAATTCGGTCAAATATTGATTTTATGACGAAAAATTGATTTGTCTATGGGAATTTAACATGGGGAAAAAGAGGTAAGGCAGTGTGGGAGGAGTCAAAAAACAGACAGTAGTATAAGTTAATCGCGGTACTCTCCCTTTATTTCGTATACAAATATTTCCATTTTGCATCAAAACATTAAAATGGGCCCTGGTATGAGCAAATTAATGACAGATATTATGTAAGTACAGTCCAAACATCGTTACTATGATGTGTATAGATTTATTTATTAACACATATAGTAATTATATGAAGATTTGGCTAGATTTGGGTAAGATATTTTGGGTAAAATTTCGTGCCACCCGGATTAGACCGAACATTGAATATAGTACGTAATTCAAACCGAATCGCCGATACAAAAAAAAATATGTGAAAGAGAATGTATTTATTCGTAGAAATTACTTAAGCAATGAAATTGAAAGACACATACCTTAAAAACAATGGTTTTGCAAGTTTCAATATCATATGATCGATGACGGAAGTTTGTTTACCTGTCAATGGATGGAATAAAAACATTGACGAACACATTTTCCAGGACTAATTAAGGCACATTCCATTTTGTTTGGCCCGTGAATTCTAACGAAGAACAATTTCGAACTTCGCACGTGATAGACACAGCACTATGGCTTTACTACCGTTACAATAGCAAAGTAAAATAATAAATATGATAAAACTCAGATAATGAAAAATAGAAGTTAAAAATGATGATAGAGGAAACATGGCATGTTAGTCTACGCACGTGATACCTGTCTGTCTGACCAGGGTCTAAAGTGTTAAAATCTTGCAATATATATTTGTTTTACAAGTGGCTGAAATCACGAAGAAAGAAGTCAATTTGTTCGTTCTCCCAAAGTTCAGCGATTAGGTTCGTACGGAAAGTGATTACATGATCGCCACTTTCTGAAACCATTTTGTTCGTCAGATCGGATATGGTGCGTATAGCCCCAATGTTCATGTATTCGTGCCTTCTCATTGATTCTTGCCCCTAGAAAAGAAGTGAATAAGTATATTATAAGAATAATGTTCATTGAAAATTATTTTAAAAAGTAGTTTAAGTTGTATCACACGGTTTTCTA
The DNA here is from genome assembly GCA_029237695.1 of Conchocele bisecta. NCBI lineage: Eukaryota > Metazoa > Mollusca > Bivalvia > Lucinida > Thyasiridae > Conchocele > Conchocele bisecta. Next base: position 26,641,161 of record CM055273.1, read on the forward strand.
AGTTACATGTATAGTTACATACAATTGTGATTTACCTTTTTTTTTTTTTTTCTGCGTACTTCCTTAATCTGAAGAGGGTCTGTTCGCAAATGATGCATATAAAATGTGATAAATGTTGATTTCTAGGTGAATCTTGACTTCACCATATTTAAATTTGATTCATATATAGGCAGCAACACTTCTTAAAGTTATTGTATGAGCTATATATATATAGTGATCAAGGAATATGTCACTCAAATGTGCAAAAAGTTGTAGGGCACGAATCAGCTGTGAGAAGTTTCAAGATCAATTAGGCGACTTGGGTTGATTATTTCTAGGGACTCTAAGACTTGCATAAAACAACAATTTTGGTGAATTCGTTATGTGCACTCATAGTCAATTTAAGTGTTTGAACTTTATGATTGATGTATACATTTTTCAGGAATGAATCAGAATATAACACACACTATGAATTTATGTGAGTATAGGGGCACGGATCCATGAGAATAGGAACTATATACATACGTCGCATATGATATGGCTATGCATGGTCCGATTCAGGGGGGGGGGGGGGTGGGGCGGGGCGCCCGCCCCCCCCCCCCCCCCTAAAATTCGCCGAGTAAAGCTTTTTTTACAAGTTACAAGGGGCACGTTTCTACGTTCGCGTTGTGAATTTATTGTTTATTTTTGCCAATTATTCCATGCATTTTTCGGTAGTTGTCTTATTGTTTCAAAATTTAAACATTTTCAATCAAAAATCATGTCTAAACATACTGTCAATATTGTTGCTCCAAAATTCGCCAGAACGCAGGAAATTCGATAGTTATATATATATATAATTACGCCCCCCCCCCCTAACTCGAAATCCTGGATCCGCGCCTGCTATGGATTATATTTTCTATGCATATATATAACATATATACTGGTTTAGTTTAGGTGGTACATCTATTTATTAATATTTTTATTTTTTTACAAATTTCTTAGGTTTTCCCTTTCGCGGCTTGAAATGCAAAACTGACCCGTTTTTGCCTGTGATCCGTGTATGGACTGTATACATATTTTGAGACAATCTGAATTCTTAATTAAGACTTTTTATGAACTTGCAGACAAATGACTGTATAATTACAGGTGGGCGATACAGGCCCATATGGGCCTCTTGTTTGTTCGTTCTTTCTTAATTCCTTTCATTCTGTTTTTCTTTATATTATTATTTAAACACATATGCTGATACAGTGACTTTTTTTCATTCTTAATGACTGATTTCTTTCGCTATTATTATTATGATTATTATTATTTCCTTACATACCGGTACACTTGATAATGCATACTGTACAACAGCTGCCAGTGCCTACAAACATTTTGTCGCACAAAATTGAGTGGTCCCGCTATGTTATCCGTCACTATTAACATTTTGGAAGAGTTACTGGCCTTGAGACAAGTTTCTGGCCAAAAAAAAGAAAGATAAATAATTTATTTTAACATTAGTTTACTCAAAAGTTAGTTATTGTGTGATTTAGTACCCCAATATTCACACCGTATATTGCTTTTATTGTTTCTGATCGTTGGTTTTATGATACGAAATACGTCTTGTAGTTTCACTCGATCTCCTTCCAACTCATTTCGCCCCATTACCAGTTCGTACTCGTGGTTGCACAGATGTGAATAGAACACTATTTTAGCCTGAAAAATGATTTTTTCTTTTATTTCTATATAAACAATAAAAGCTTAACATATATCTCAAATACTATTTACATGCATATTGAAATAAATTTGATACTTTATCACTGTTTTTGAAAATTCCACAGGAAAATGCCACTACGAGAGTAAGCCATCATGACTGTATATCAAGACAGTCATGAAGTCGCAACTACCGTAAAATAACTTTCTAACCGGTTATGTATAGTAAGGGTGCCTGGCTCCAGATCAGGACAGGCGCGGATCCAAGGGTTGTGTCCACCGGGTCCGGACCCACCCCTGCTCCAGGCAAAAAAATACAAATGCTAAATTTTCCGGTATTTCTGTGTCTATCATCAACCTTATGTCCCTTTGTAGATATTTGTATTTAGAGTATCCGGCTCAAGTTGGCATTTGACTTGTGTCATTAAATCATACGATTTGCCGCAAAACTCAGATGATCGCACGAATATAACCAAACTGGCGTATAAAATTTCTCTGGTTGTGGTATACACCTGTTTCAAGGATCGCTTGCCTGTGTCAGAGCTTCAGATAAGCTGCGTATTTGCTTAAATACCCAATTAAAATTGCCAAAAACCCAATTGGAATCGGAAGTAGCGAGTATCAAAAAGCAATACAAATTGTGTGGTACCTTTATCATGCTGCAGAAAACAATAAACAGACCAGAAATATAGCATATATTTCTTGTTTTCCATGAAATCACATCTTGGTATTTCATTAGAATTGTCTCCAATGAGACAATTCTAATGAAATGCCAAGATGTATTTTCATTTCGAAGCAAACTATTCAATAATTGCTGTCTGTTGATGTGTAAACAGTTGTATGATTTTATTTTAACTAATTAATATTTTGAAATAGCCAATTGCTTCAGAAATGATGGAGTGACAATACTCGATTACTAATACCTTATCTGGAGCACTGCTGTGTAATAATTTTATTTGTCAAAGGAGCGTACATTTAATGTCGATAAGCACATAGATGAAATATCGCCTGCATTTTGCAGTCGGCATCACAATCCAAAACCAAATAGTGTATACATGTGTGATATTTAATACTAGTTGTTCCGCAAACTTCAGCGGACGTGAAAAGTAGATATTTTTATGATGCGACATAAAATACAAGACAGGACATTGCTTCAGTTTATCCCTCAATGCATTTTTTTAGCGTTAAGTTTAATGGGTACACGTGACAGTTTCCCAGCTGTTGGTAAAGGCTTTATAATTATTGTCAGGATTGTTTTCAAAAAATTTCTTTGAGGTTGACCCACAAACCCCCCCGCAATACGATGGGGGTCACGCTACACGCTCCCACTATTTCCACCCACCCCTGCTAAAATTCCTGGATCCACGCCTGTAGGTAGGACACTGTCTTTCAGTATGTAATTTTTGTTGTAATTTTATTTAGTGTTTAATGCAAGGTATGACATCCATACGAGTCAAAATATGTGGCTGCGACTGGAGAAATGGGACGTATGGCTTTGCGACCAGTGCAGATCCAGATCCGCCTGTGCATCCGCACAGTCTGATTAGGATCTGCACTGTTCGCCATTCCATCAGTGAAACACCCATCATGTTTTTAACAAATAATATAGTTTGTTATCAGCTACATGAGCGTGCTATTTGATCAGGAGATACACTGGTCACAATTCCCATAAGCTCCATTTCTCCAGTCACAGCCACATATGACCTTTCTGTTGGTGGTGCTTGATGGTGACCGTTAAGCACCGTTCCATTCTATTTCTTGCTGTTGAACAGACATAAAACCCTGTCAATCTATTTGATAAATCAATGTTTTAGCACAGGTTGAAGTAACGGACTGAGGTCTATATTATAAATACATTAAATATGGCTAAAAACATCAATAAACCAAAAAAAAAGAAGCTAAACAAATTTTGTTTACTCCCTCCATATAGACTCATACTCCATATAGACTCCATATATGGAGTCTATATGGAGGGAGTAAACAAAATTAGTTTAGCTTATATTTTATTTTATGGAGTATATGGAGGGAGTAAACAAAATTTGTTTAGCTTATTTTTTTCGTTTATAGATGCGTTTAGGCATATTTAATGTATTTATAGACCTCGGTCCGTTACTTCAACCTGTGTGTTTTAGATGGCATACACAGTGGAAAAACTGCTGTCTGATGCCGCCACTCTTGTGAATCGACTGAAAGAACACGATGGCAGAGCGGACATCCTGATCGCTCATACAACAACTCTACACAAACACATTGATGCCATGAAAGAGGTTTGTTCAATTTCAGGCGCCCGTTTCATGTTATTAACATAATTGTATATTATCACCTTAAATGTTTTTAATCTAATGAAGTTTGTAAGTGCAAACTTGAAGGCTATTAAAATATGCAATTGGGCACAAAAGATTTGCAAACTTCAGTTGTAAGTGAAAGGTTTGCCAATTGTAATTCACTTCTAAGTGAACTACATTGTATTTGCCAACATTAGTTTTAAGTGCAAACTTGATATGTGGATGCACAGGCTGATCTGGATCTCCACTGGTCACACAACTGGTATCAAGACGACATAACAGATTTGAACGAGATTAGCATACGCGTTGAATTGTTAGATGAATTGTTAGACTTGTGTCCATTTTTAGCCAGGTTTTTGGAAAAAAAATCCAGGCTATTGGATTGGCGAAAGCCGGGCGGGCGGGCGGGCGGCGTCCACAATCAAT
>CM055273.1:26646027-26680142 GCA_029237695.1 Conchocele bisecta
ATTGATTGTGGACGCCGCCCGCCCGCCCGCCCGGCTTTCGCCAATCCAATAGCCTGGATTTTTTTCTCCAAAAACCTGGCTAAAAATGGACACAAGTTTAACAATTCAACGCGTATGCTAATCTCGTTCAAATCTGTTATGTCGTCTTGATACCAGTTGTGTGACCAGTGGAGATCCAGATCAGCCTGTGCATCCGCATATCAAGTTTGCACTTAAAACTAATGTTGGCAAATACAATGTAGTTCACTTAGAAGTGAATTACAATTGGCAAACCTTTCACTTACAACTGATGTTTGCAAATCTTTTGTGGCCAACTGCATATTTTAATAGCCTTCAAGTTTGCACTTACAAACTTCATTAGACTAAAAACATTTAAGGTGATAATATACAATTATGTTAATAACATGAAACGGGCGCCTGAAATTGAACAAACCTCTTTCATGGCATCAATGTGTTTGTGTAGAGTTGTTGTATGAGCGATCAGGATGTCCGCTCTGCCATCGTGTTCTTTCAGTCGATTCACAAGAGTGGCGGCATCAGACAGCAGTTTTTCCACTGTGTATGCCATCTAAAACACACAGGTTGAAGTAACGGACCAAGGTCTATAAATACATTAAATATGCCTAAACGCATCTATAAACGAAAAAAATAAGCTAAACAAATTTTGTTTACTCCCTCCATATAGACTCCATAAAAAAATATATAAGCTAAACTAATTTTGTTTACTCCCTCCATATAGACTCCATATATGGAGTCTATATGGAGGGAGTAAACAAAATTTGTTTAGCTTCTTTTTTTTTTTTGCTTATTGATGTTTTTAGGCATATTTAATGTATTTATAATATAGACCTCGGTCCGTTACTTCAACCTGTGCTAAAACATTGATTTATCAAATAGATTGACAGGGTTTTATGTCTGTTCAACAGCAAGAAATAGAATGGAACGGTGCTTAACGGTCACCATCAAGCACCACCAACAGAAAGGTCATATGTGGCTGTGACTGGAGAAATGGAGCTTATGGGAATTGTGACCAGTGTATCTCCTGATCAAATAGCACGCTCATGTAGCTGATAACAAACTATATTATTTGTTAGAAACATGATGGGTGTTTCACTGATGGAATGGCGAACAGTGCAGATCCTAATCAGACTGTGCGGATGCACAGGCGGATCTGGATCTGCACTGGTCGCAAAGCCATACGTCCCATTTCTCCAGTCGCAGCCACATATTTTGACTCGTATGGATGTCATACCTTGCATTAAACACTAAATAAAATTACAACAAAAATTACATACTGAAAGACAGTGTCCTACCTACAGGCGTGGATCCAGGAATTTTAGCAGGGGTGGGTGGAAATAGTGGGAGCATGTAGCGTGACCCCCATCGTATTGCGGGGGGGTTTGTGGGTCAACCTCAAAGAAATTTTTTGAAAACAATCCTGACAATAATTATAAAGCCTTTACCAACAGCTGGGAAACTGTCACGTGTACCCATTAAACTTAAAGCTAAAAAAATGCATTGAGGGATAAATTGAAGCAATGTCCTGTCTTGTATTTTATGTCGCATCATAAAAATATCTACTTTTCACGTCGCTGAAGTTTGCGGAACAACTAGTATTAAATATCACACATGTATACACTATTTGGTTTTGGATTGTGATGCCGACTGCAAAATGCAGGCGATATTTTCATCTATGTGCTTATCGACATTAAATGTACGCTCCTTTGACAAATAAATTATTACACAGCAGTGCTCCAGATAAGGTATTAGTAATCGAGTATTGTCACTCCATCATTTCTGAAGCAATTGGCTATTTCAAAATATTAATTAGTTAAAATAAAATCATACAACTGTTTACACATCAACAGACAGCAATTATTGAATAGTTTGCTTCGAAATGAAAATACATCTTGGCATTTCATTAGAATTGTCTCATTGGAGACAATTCTAATGAAATACCAAGATGTGATTTCATGGAAAACAAGAACCCGAACCCGGCGGACACAACCCTTGGATCCGCGCCTGTCCTGATCTGGAGCCAGGCACCCTTACTATACAGAACCGGTTAGAAAGTTATTTTACGGTAGTTGCGACTTCATGACTGTCTTGATATACAGTCATGATGGCTTACTCTCGTAAAGTGGCATTTTCCTGTGGAATTTTCAAAAACAGTGATAAAGTATCAAATTTATTTCAATATGCATGTAAATAGTATTTGAGATATATGTTAAGCTTTTATTGTTTATAGAAATAAGAAAAATCATTTTCAGGCTAAAATAGTGTTCTATTCACATCTGTGCAACAACGAGTACGAACTGGTAATGGGGCGAAATGAGTTGGAAGGAGATCGAGTGAAACTATAAGACGTATTTCGTATCATAAAACCAACGATCAGAAACAATAAAAGCAATATACGGTGTGAATATTGGGGTACTAAATCACACAATAACTAACTTTTGAGTAAACTAATGTTAAAATAAATTATTTATCTTTCTTTTTTTTGGCCAGAAACTTGTCTCAAGGCCAGTAACTCTTCCAAAATGTTAATAGTGACGGATAACATAGCGGGACCACTCAATTTTGTGCGACAAAATGTTTGTAGGCACTGGCAGCTGTTGTACAGTATGCATTATCAAGTGTACCGGTATGTAAGGAAATAATAATAATCATAATAATAATAGCGAAAGAAGTCAGTCATTAAGAATGAAAAAAAGTCACTGTATCAGCATATGTGTTTAAATAATAATATAAAGAAAAACAGAATGAAAGGAATTAAGAAAGAACGAACAAACAAGAGGCCCATATGGGCCTGTATCGCCCACCTGTAATTATACAGTCACTTGTCTGCAAGTTCATAAAAAGTCTTAATTAAGAATTCAGATTGTCTCAAAATATGTATACAGTCCATACACGGATCACAGGCAAAAACGGGTCAGTTTTGCATTTCAAGCCGCGAAAGGGAAAACATAAGAAATTTGTAAAAAAATAAAATATTAATAAATAGATGTACCACCTATAAACTAAACCAGTATATATGTTATATATATGCATAGAAAATATAATCCATAGCAGGCGCGGATCCAGGATTTCGAGTTAGGGGGGGGGAGGGGGTGCGTATTATATATATATAACTATCGAATTTCCTGCGTTCTGGCGAATTTTGGAGCAACAATATTGACAGTATGTTTAGACATGATTTTTGATTGAAAATGTTTAAATTTTGAAACAATAAGACAACGACCGAAAAATGCATGGAATAATTGGCAAAAATAAACAATAAATTCACAACGCGAACGTAGAAACGTGCCTTGTAACTTGTAAAAAAAGCTTTACTCGGCGAATTTTACTCGCCCGCCCCCTGAATCGGACCATGCATAGCCATATCATATGCGACGTATGTATATAGTTCCTATTCTCATGGATCCGTGCCCCTATACTCACATAAATTCATAGTGTGTGTTATATTCTGATTCATTCCTGAAAATGTATACATCAACATAAAGTTCAAACACTTAAATTGACTATGAGTGCACATAATGAATTCACCAAAATTGTTGCTTATGCAAGTCTTAGAGTCCCTAGAAATAATCAACCCAAGTCGCCTAATTGATCTTGAAACTTCTCATCAGCTGATTCGTGCCCTACAACTTTTTGCACATTTGAGTGACATATTCCTTGATCACTATATATATATATAGCTCATACAATAACTTTAAGAAGTGTTGCTGCCTATATATGAATCAAATTTAAATATGGTGAAGTCAAGATTCACCTAGAAATCAACATTTATCACATTTTATATGCATCATTTGCGAACAGACCCTCTTCAGATTAAGGAAGTACGCAGAAAAAAAAATAGGTGGTAAATCACAATTGTATGTAACTATACATGTAACTTAGAAAACCGTGTGATAAAACTTAAACTACGTTTTTAAAATAATTTTCAATGAACATTATTCTTATAATATACTTATTCACTTCTTTTCTAGGGGCAAGAATCAATGAGAAGGCACGAATACATGAACATTGGGGCTATACGCACCATATCCGATCTGACGAACAAAATGGTTTCAGAAAGTGGCGATCATGTAATCACTTTCAGAACGAACCTATTCGCTGAACTTTGGGAGAACGAACAAATTGACTTCATTCTTCGTGATTTCAGCCACTTGTAAAACAAATATATATTGCAAGATTTTAACACTTTAGACCCTGGTCAGACAGACAGGTATCACGTGCGTAGACTAACATGCCATGTCTCTATATCATGTTTAACTTCTATTTTTCATTATCTGAGTTTTATCATTTATTATTTACTTTGCTATTGTAACGGTAGTAAAGCCATAGTGCTGTGTCTATCACGTGCGAAGTTCGAAATTGTTCTTCGTAGAATTCACGGGCCAAACAAAATGGAATGTGCCTTAATTAGTCCTGGAAAATGTGTTCGTCAATGTTTTTATTCCATCCATTGACAAGTAAACAAACTTCCGTCATCGATCATATGATATTGAAACTTGCAAAACCATTGTTTTTAAGGTATGTGTCTTTCAATTTCATTGCTTAAGTAATTTCTACGAATAAATACATTCTCTTTCACATATTTTTTTTTGTATCGGCGATTCGGTTTGAATTACGTACTATATTCAATGTTCGGTCTAATCCGGGTGGCACGAAATTTTACCCAAAATATCTTACCCAAATCTAGCCAAATCTTCATATAATTACTATATGTGTTAATAAATAAATCTATACACATCATAGTAACGATGTTTGGACTGTACTTACATAATATCTGTCATTAATTTGCTCATACCAGGGCCCATTTTCAATGTTTTGATGCAAAATGGAAATATTTGTATACGAAATAAAGGGAGAGTACCGCGATTAACTTTACCTTGGTTTACCTTGGTTGAAGGCCGTTTCTGTAAGCAGTCGCTTGTTCTGGCCTATTTTAGCCATTTACATATAAATACATATAACTTGTGGTCGGGCGGCATAACTATGTACAACTATACATTACTAAATATTAAATTTCCCTGGTCTGTTCCTCCAGCCTTGTTCAACGAGCTCTTGAAGCTGTTAACTGTTGAGACGTTCACGCATTCACTGGGTAACAAGTTCCAGCCAGTGACAACTCTCTGTGAGAACACTTTCTGTCGGATTCGCAGTCTGCATTGACTCTTTTGAAGTTTACGATTGTGACCTCGGGTTCGTGTTGTTTCCTGTGGTTTGAAGAATTTCCTCTCGTCGAGCTCGTCGATTCCATTCATTATTTGAATACTTGTATCATGTCCGCTCTGTGCGTCTATATTGAAGTGTCGGTAAACCGAGTATCCTCATTCTTTCATCATATGGTTTCATCTGTATGTCCTTCACTAGCTTTGTGGCCCTACGTTGAGCGTTTTCAATTAATAGGATGTCTTTTTTGAGAAAAGGTGACCAAATTACGGATCCATACTCTAAATGGGGTCGCACTAATGACTTGTAAAGTGGTAAGAACATAGATTTGTCCATAAATGTAAAAGTTCTTCTAATTATACCGATCATCTTGTTTGTTTGCTTGATTGACGGACTTTGCAATATGTGTGCTAAACTTCAAGTCATCCGTAAATGTAACTCCCAGGTCTTTCTCCTCGGTTACTTTTGATATTGGGACATTGGCATCGTCCTCCTGCATGTAGTATATTTGCTGTTGGTTAGTTCGACCAATATGCATACATTTGCACTTACTTGCATTGAAGCGTAACTGCCAGGTGTCTGACCACTTTGAGAGCGAAATTAAGTCTGACTGAAGTCTCTCACAATCTGAAGCATCCTTGACTGTAGCTGACAGCTTGGTATCATCTGCGAAAATTTTAACAAGATTTTCGACTATTTCTGGTAGATCGTTGATAAAGAGTAAAAACAACACGGGTCCGAGGACACTACCCTGCGGAACTCCTGAAATTACTTCTGCCCATTCTGACTTTTCATTATTGATAAACTACTCTCTGTTTACGGTTCTCCAAGAAACTTCGAATCCACAACAAAACACTACCTCTTATTCCGTACGCATGGAGTTTACTCAGTAAACGTTTCAAATGGCACAGTGTCAAACGCTTTTCTTTTCGAAAGTCTAAGTATATAAGTCTATACAATCGCCACTGTCTAGTATATCAGTCCATATTTCTATCACTTCTAGCAACTGAGTTACACAGGAATGTCCACGACGAAAGCCATGTTGGTGATTTGAGAATAGATTATGATTGTCCATATGTTTCATAAGTTTCTCCTTTACTATTCATTCAAGAAGTTTACATGTTGTTGCCGTTAGACTCACTGGCCTATAATTTTCCGCAATATACTATATATAGGTGTGATAAATGCTTTCTTCCATTCAGTGGGGACTGATCCAGTTGATACTGACAGATTGAATAGAGTTGTCAACGGTTCGCACAGTACGTGTCTCAGTTCAAATAGTACTTTGTTGTGTATTCCATCCGGACCTGGTGTCTTCTTCGTGTCTAATTTGGTTAAATGTCTCATTACATCTTCTTGAGTTATCTGTATTTCACTCAGTTCTGATGTGAATGTCCTATCAATAATTGATGGAATTGTTGTTGTAATTTCCTGTGTGAATACACTTGCGAAAAAACTATTTAGTACATTCGCTTTCTCCAAGTCAGATGTAGTTAGTTGGTTGTTTTCCATAATTAAGTCACTTACACTATCCTTTGTTTTAGTTTTAGATTTAACGTATCTCCAAAATGACTTATTATCTTCTTGAATGTTCTCAGCTAGAGATTTCTCATAGTTCTGCTTTGCAGTTCTGATAATGTTTGTCGTTTCGTTCCGCTGCTCTGCATACGTACTCGTTTCTTTGGTTTTGATACTTGACCCAAGCTCTGCGTTTCTTGTCAACAGCTTTTGCAGTGTCCTTATTCATCCAAGGCTTTCTGAAACATGCTCTACTTCTGGAGATTGGAATGTGTTCCTTCATAGATAAATCTATTTTCCCTGAGAGAAATTCCCAGTATCCGTCCACTGATGTAATGGGAGCATCCTCCCAGTCTACACTTTGCAGGTACTCACTTATAGCAGTATAATCTCCTTTGTAATAATTTAGTCTTTGAGCACCTGCATCATGGGGCTGAGTATAGCACTTATAATCAAATGTTAGTAGACGGTGGTCACTTTTCCCTAGTCGAATCAATTTTTCGTCATAAAATCAATATTTGACCGAATTTCACGAAATAAAAAGTAGGCTCATTCTTAAATTTTCCTTTAATTTAATATTATCGAAAATAATATTGTTTTTGAATTGTCTATATAGCCGTAAAATTTGGGCAGCTTTCGTGAAACAGACAGTAGGAAACCAAGGATTGAAGGAAGATAATCTCTAATGTTGACATACAAGGAGACAGTGTGAAGGTATCGACCGTATACTAGCCGTTGTCGCCCGCCAGGACGTGTAGCCATCTTGTAGACAGCAGGTCCCTATACGCCCTATACCCACGGTACTAGTGCTTCGAACATCAATTATGTATGAAATAAAACTCAAATCCTGAAAATTAGTCTTTTATTTCTTACTTCCACATGTTATTCACATATTTTAATAAAAAAAATGTTGAATACACAGCAAAAAACTGGCTGAACCATTCATAGAGTAAGTGACATTCCTGCCATCATCCTGTTGCATATATGTTCCCATATAGTAAAAGGCAATCTCATAAAAGAGTTTTTGACTTACTATGGTGGGCTACACATGTGCTAAATGTGTTCAGGGTAACACAACTGGAAAAATAAACATGTCAACAGTGGTAAATATCTTGAAAACTGGAACAAATCAAGTGATGTACACTTAAAATTATTTTTGACAACTGAAACATATCAGTTAAATTGTTTGAAATCATAAACAAAATGTGTGCTTTATAATCCCACATCAGAACACTTATTTTATGACAAGCAACAGCCCACCATATGTTTCTGAACCTATGTTACTATTTTTAGATATTCTAGGAAACCACATGTTGATTTTCAGAGAATTCAGAAGAAAAATATAAATGTCATACAACAACCACAGGGGGTCAGCTCTGTGCTTGGAAAGTGTATAGTGCCCTTGTTACACTTCCCTAAATACAGCCAAAAAAAATATTGACCTCTGTTATATAGAATACATATTATCATATATGTATTAACAGAGGTAAACAAATTTTTTTTTGCTGTATTCACATTTTCAAGCATCAATACTGAATACACTTTTCAAACACAGAGCTGACCCCCTGTGACAACAACATGACACATTGCTTGAAGTGAAAATAGATAAAATATATCTTTTTAAACTTGCAATGATTTTATGTTTTATTTTATTGTTCACGCGATAAAAACGATGCCGGACAATACCTTGCAACGCAGACAATGATCTGAAAATTTCAAACTATGAAAAAGTATCAATAGTTTCAAAAGAGATCACCACTTTATGTGGGTGGGGTACATTGGTAAGTTGTATTTATGTTATTTTCTTTGTAACCTAATTGTATCATTCAGAACTTAATTAAATTACCAGAAAATGTTACATTTTGAATTATTTCTTGATTCAGTGCACAATCGTTGTCCTAGTAACACATTTGCATATGTAAACAATCGATATGTGACACAGTTGTTGGTTTATACCGGAAATAATGTTTACCGCGAATAAATGGAACCCGCGGCTATATGGGACGCAACTATACATAATCACCTCTATAGTCTGTTTCACGAAAGCTGCCCAAATTTTACGGCCATATAAACAGTTCAAAAACAATATTTTTTTCGATAGTATTAAATTAAAGGAAAATTTAAGAATGAGCCTTCTTTTTATTTCGTGAAATTTGATCAAATATTGGTTTTATTACGAAAAATTGATTTCTCTATGGGAATTTAACATGGGGAAAAAGAGGTAGAGGACTTGTGGGAGGAGTCAAAAAACATATTTTTTTGGAAATTGACTCCGAAACCTAGCTAGATAGCTTGGAAATGATCTAACTAAGAAAACAAAAGTTAAATTTTAAAAGTCGGTCCAGTATTTTCTGAAATTCTAAAAAATTTCCCCATGTTAAATCCCCATAGACATCTTCACTCCGTGAAGATGTCTATGGGGATTTAACATGGGGAAATTTTTGTTTTCGCAATAAAATCAATATTTGACAAAATTTCACGAAATAAAAAGAAGGCTCATTCTTAATTTTTTCTTTCATTTAATATTATCAAAAGAAATCTTGTTTTTGAATTGCTTATATAGCCGTAAAATTTGGGCAGCTTTCGTGAAACAGACAGTAGGGAAATTTGCAATCACAGTCAGGTCTACATTGTTTTCCACCTTGTACATAATCACTGTATACCATATACAAACAAGCCGCGTGTCGCCCGCCAGGACGTGTAGCCATCTTATAACAATCACTTGTTGAGGCTATACCTTCTAGGGGAAATTTGCAATCACAGTCTACCCAGTTCCCCATTTTGTGCATAACCACTTGTTGAGGCTATACATGTAGGTGAAATATGCCCATTCACAATCTAATCAAGATCTACACAGTTTCCCATATTGTACATAATCGACTATATATAACGAGCTACTCCACTAAAATACACTGTGTTCTGGTCAATACAATATAATATTGGGCTTTGTCTACATAGAGGTGTGAAAAACATTCAAGCTATTTGACAAGATATACAAACCATACACAAATTTAAAAATATATATATTGCATGCATATTAAGGTTCATTTTCATGAATGTTCTTAATACAAGATCGTTTATTATTGTTATTGTAGATGAATATATATACATATATATATATATAGATATATACATTGTATATGTGGAAAAAAAGCAATATAAATGTATGTGTGGCTGTGACTCGATAAATGGGGCTTATCGAAATTGTGACCAGTGTAGGTTCTGATTAAATATCACCCTTCTGTAGCCTGGTAACAACCTATATTGCTTTTTTCGAAGCATGACTGGGGTTTCATGTATGGAATGAGGAATGTTGCAGACGCTGATCAGACTATGCAGATGCACAGGTTGATCTGGATCTACAAAATTTTCTATTTCTCCATTATACCTTTCTGTGTGAGTTTTTGTGAAAATATTGGAAACGGTGCGTCCAAATGGCATACAGGGAAACCGTCTAATGTGTGACTTTGCTTTGACCCCTACCAATTAAATTGCAGCTACTAAGTTATGTCCAGAAGTCATTTGTGCTAATAAAAACATTCATTCAATGCATTATACTTTGTTTTTAACTATTTCAAAAAGATGTTGGAGCTTAGAATGTGGCGTAACTAAAGGGGTGGAGCATAATTTAATGAGATGCCGTGCAATAATTGCTGTGCGTATATCTGAAACGTATGGGCACTTATACGCACGGCAATTATTGCACGGCTGTTCCTCTCAATGAAGGTACAGGTTATGACCACTCATTTGAACCCTCCTCTGAATTCGGGCCCACATCGAAAGTTCATAAACAGTAGAAAAAAGAACACTAATTTTCTAAAAATTCATTGCTTATCCGCATCACTGTTCCATTCGAAAACACCACCAATGTCGAATGACGCATCTCCTTGTAGTAATCCGTAAGTGTCCATTGCTTGTGATACTCCCATGTCAGCAAAGCCAAATTTGTCCATGTTATCCACTGCCTGGGAAAGCCTCGTTTAAATCAAATAAACTTGCAATTTTATGATCTAACTATTACCAATACTATGGAGGTGACCGGTTAGACAGTTGGACTAGTATAATATTATGTGCCATATGAAATCATGATCGATGGCAACTTAAAGTTAGACAACTGAGACATAATTAATGAGTCTTGATCATGGTAGTCTCCCTTTATAATACTGCTATATGTATATTAATCGCTTTCCCGCGGAAATATGTGCGTTATTCTTCTTTTTTTCGGCCAAAATGAGCTTATTGTATGATATACTGATGATATATTATAGAAAACGTATATAATATAATCATAAATCTTGTTTTTAATGAAGATTTGGGTAGATTTGGGTAGATTTGGGTAAATCGTGCTCCAGTCTAATCCCATGATTCGCCCACTGACCAACTCGCCTGCTTTTTGCGAATTTTGTTCAAGACGTCCATTAGCCAAAGAAGGCTTAGAAGATTCAAGTCGTCCATTATGGACATAACGGACCATGGACATAACAGACCAGATTTCTGGACGATTTCGCGACCTCCGCATAATTCGCACCTCATACACTTTCGCACCTCGTACGTTTTCGCAGCTACAGGTTTCGCTACCCCAGGTTAATTACCCCAATTAACAAGTCACCTGGATTGCGGGTCCAGATAACCTGCTAATACAGGTACATTAACATAGGGTCGCGAATCCTCTAGTCGCGACAGCTTAAGATGTGTGATGGTGCAGCTTAACATGCATGATGCATATATGTGCATATACACTGCCACATAAGGTACATGTGACTGTGCATTCAAAACGTAAGGAGAATGTAACTTATTCTCAATACGTTTACTATGAATGAAAGTGTACCAATGTTAGCTTATTTGTGCACATCTTTGACAAGTGATGCATATATATAGAATAGTCGGTTAGTGCCGTGAATGGGAAAAAATATCCGGCAAGGCTCAAGAATTTCTTTATTTCTCATCAGAGGTATATGTTGTGACCACTCATTTGAACCGTGTCGCCGAGACGGTTCAAATGAGTGGTCACAACATATATTTTGGTTCAGAAATAAGGAAAATAGATAGAGAATAGTAGGTTAGTGCAGTGAATGGGAAAAAATATCTGGCAAGGCTCAGGAAATGGGATGGGCGAGGCTCTGCCGAGCACATCCCGTTTCCGTGCCGCGCCAGATATTTTTTCCCATTCACGGCACTAATCTACTACACGTATTCTATTTATCGCGTCAATACATACAAATGGCTGTAAAATGCAAAAATTGTATTGACTGGATATCAAAAATGTTTCACGGCACCGTGTTTCACGGCACATACGCACTGTGTTGACGGGATAAATCAATATTAAAAGCATTAAATACATCAGCGTTTCTATGCACCATCATTGAAGATGTTTCATATAAAACTGATTCTGGGACCTGGGTCGTTGTAAACATGTGAAAATATTGATTGATGAGGATTGAGACTAATTGTGACGCTGCGATCGTAATTAACTTTTGAGAACTGAGTTACTAATTGAGTTGACTAATTAACCAACATATTGATTCAGTGGAATGTTTGTAATGGCCGCATATAGCAGTAATTAATGTTTTTCTGTTGAAAATTCAAAACTAGCGGACAAGAATTCATCATATTTTCTTGTATTTCTCCCCGTAAATATCATGAATATGTCTTTGAATTTCATTAGAATTGAGTCCTGAGGACTCAATTCTAATGAAATTTCAAGACATATTTACAGAGAGAAATAAAACATATACATGTACCGGTACTCCTAATTCGTTTGGCGGATATTTTCGCCGCTAGCAAATAGCAAAGAGATAATGTACGTATAATGTTGTAACAATATAATTATTTCTCGTATACATTTCAAACTAACTAATTTTCAATCTAATTCTGATATTTAATAAATATCCTACAAATATTATTATATGAACATTCAGTGATTTATTTATATAACGCAGTCCTAATTGCACTAGGGTAGCGAAACCTCTACCCGTAGCATCACGAAACCTCTAGCCGCGAACGTGCAAGGTCACGAAACCTCTGTGACATCCTTTGGACATAACTTTCCCTGATTGGCGTGTTTGTGTACTACTAAAAACTTTCACATGGGAGATTTTACTCGCTTAACATTTTTCAATGAAATATGACTAATTAATTTTTATGAAATAAAAACTTTTACCCATTGGCTCAAAACAGTAGATACATGTAAAACACTGTATATGATTGTTTATTTGATAATAAATGCCATTATGGCTTACTGCAGAAAAATCCTCTGTTATCAAACTCTCATCACATAATTTAATTAAATCCCCCCTCCAAAAGGCTCTGACCCCCTCCCACAAAGTGAAAAAAAACACTCTGAATTATGATTGCACATAATCCCTGAAAGCTAGCTTAGATTATCTCAGCTGAACACATGTCTTTTACTATTTCATCTGTCTTTTATATTTATATTTGCAATTTTGCAGTATCTGATTGGATACAGAAAATATAAATGGCAGATGAAATAGTAAAAGTTCTCCGTAGAACTGAGATTATCTACTGTCTGTTTCACGAAAGCTGCCCATATTTTACGGCCATATAAACAATGCAAAAACAATATTTTTTTTCGATAATATTAAATTTTATCAAAATTTAAGAATGAGCCTTCTTTTTATTTTGTGAAATTCGGTCAAATATTGATTTTATTACGAAAAATTAATTTGTCTATGGGAATTTAACATGGGGGAAAAGGAGGTGGAGGAGTGTGGGATTGACTCCGAAACCTAGCTAGATAGCTTGGAAATGATCTAACTAAGAAAACAAAAGTTAAATTTTGAAAATCGGTCCAGGATTACTGAAATTATAAAAAATTTCCCCATGTTAAATCCCCATAGACATCTTCACTCTGTGAAATAAAAAGAAGGCTCATTCTTAAATTTTCCTTTAATTTAATATTAAAAAAAAAATATTGTTTTTGAATTGTTTATATGGCCGTAAAATTTGGGCAGCTTTCGTGAAACAGACAGTAAGCTACCTAAAAGCAGGCATATCAGTATTTGAAGAAATGCTTAAAGGTACATGCCCACTCAGTAGGCACAATATGTCTTTATAGGAATTAAACAAGTGTATAATTTTGTCACTATTCCACGAGTTCTAAACATTATGAGTGCCTGCTATACAGATATAATCATTTAGTAATATTTATTTTACTGATAGTGACATGGTGGTATCATGCTATTTTGATATGCAAATGAGGTATGATATTTTTTAATTATTTATACTAGTTAATTAAATGTGTCACCTGAAAAATTTATATTTTTAATAGATTATAAAGTATGATCATTGCACATGAAAAAAATAAATACAGAGAATAAATAGCATGCCCGTAGCCAGGGGGGGGGGGTCAGAGCGGTCGGACGACCCCCCCCCCGCCACCCGCCCAGCCTCGAGGTCAACTTTTTTAGCAAAAAAAAAAACATGCCCCCGAACCCCCTAGATACCTCAGGCCCCTTGGGCCTTCGAATAGACCCCCCCTTCAAATAGGTCTGGCTACGGGCCTGAATAGTAATGTTCATTAACATTTTAAGGAAACACGGTTATCGCCCCTGATATCAGTGTGGAAATTTACATCTGATATAATGTCAATTAATACGTGGGGTGAAAGTATGTTTATTTTGCCAGAAAATGTCACAGATGATGTCTGTGATATAAATAACATTTTGTGCCTACTGAGTGGGCATGTACCTTTAAGAGTGTTTGTTTGGCTTTCAGAGACATGATGAACTATAGTCTGTTTCGCGAAAGCTGCCCAAATTTTACAGCCATATAAACAATTCAAAAACAACATTTGTTTCGATAATATTAAATAAAAGGAAAATTTAAGAATGAGCCTTCTTTTTATTTCGTGAAATTTGGTCAAATATTGATTTTATTGCGAAAACAAAATTTCCCCATGTTAAATCCCCATAGACATCTTCACTCCGTGGGATTTAACATGGGGGAATCTTTTTGAATTTCAGAAATACTGGACCGATTTTTAAAATTTAACTTTTGTTTTCTTAGTTAGATCATTTCCAAGCTATCTAGTCAGGTTTCGGAGTCAATTTCCAAATGTTTTCGTTTTTTGACTCCTCCCACACTTCTTTACCTCTTTTTCCCCCATGTTAAATTCCCATAGAGAAATCAATTTTTCGTAATAAAATCAATATTTTACCAAATTTAAGAGTGTTTGTTTGGCTTTCAGAGGCATGATGAACTAGACTGCTCCACAAACGAATTGAACCCGAGATGTCTCGACAAGGATATCAAGGTTATGGGACAGTGCGGGAATATCATGATGATCCCAACCACCATGATAGTCAATCCTTTGCGGACATAGGTAATTTACATGTTTTCCGCTTTATATGCCAGAGCTCCAGATAAGCTGTGTATTTGCTTAAATACCCAATTAAAATTGCCAAAAAAAAAATTGAAATCAGAAGTTGCGAGTATCAAAAAGAAATCAAAAGTTTGTGGTACCTTTATCATGCTGCAGAAAACAATAAACAGACCACAAATATAGCATCTTTTTCTTATTTTCCGTGAAAATGCATCTTGGTATTTCATTAGAATTCTCTCCAAGGAGACAATTCTAATGAAATGCCAAGACATGTTTTCATTTCGAAGCAAACTATTCAATAATTGCTGTCTGTTGATGTGTAAACAGTATGTACATGTATAATCATCATTCTACCCGAGTGAGCTATTTGGTCAGGAGCTACACTGGTCACACATCCCATAAATTACATTTCTCTGGTCAAAGCCACATATTCTGATATGTCTGATCGAGTCTTTGTTTATTTGCAGGGATTCCGCTGGCGTTCGCCACTTTCGCAATTGGCGATAAAAATAAACAATTGGCGATAAAAAATTACAATTTTCGGAAAAAAAAAAAAAATGTTTTTTGTTTTTTTTTAATTTATTTTTCAAAAATTGTAATTTTTTATCGCCAATTGTTTTATTTTTTTTGAAGTGGTGATTTTTCTATTTTCCCCAGCGGAATCCCTGTATTTGTATTTCGCTGTTTTCTTTTTCAGGATTTTCTTCTTTCGAGGAGGCATTTTCACAGATAACTGGCAACATAGTCAACATAAATAATGGAGGTTAGTCATTTTTGAAGGTTTACTGGATGTTGGTTTATGTAACGCCAAATCTACATAAACTCAAATAGTTAAGCTAGCGCTAAATAATTAGAGCCGGCATTAAATATTTAGAGCTAGCTCCAAATCATTTGAAGAGCTGTCTAAATCATTTGGAGCTAGCTCTAATTATTTATAGCTAGCAATAATTATTGAGTTTATGAAGATTTGACATTCCAGGAACGCCAAGTCTACAGAAACTCAAATAATTATTGCTAGCTCTAAATAATTGGAGCTAGCATTAAATATTTAAAGCCAGCATTAAATATTTAGAGCCAGCATTAATTATTTGAGTTTCTGTAGACTTGGCGTTCCTGGAACGCCAAGTCTAATAAACTAAAATAATTATTGCTAGCTCTAAATAATTAGAGCTAGCATTAAATATATAGAGCTAGGTCCAAATGATTAGAGAGATCTTATGTCTTCAAATGATTTGGAGCTAGTTCTAATTATTTAGAGCTAGCAATAATTATTTTAGTTTATGTAGACTTGGCGTTCCAGGAATGCCAAGTCTACATAAACTAAAATAATTATTGCTAGCTCTAAATATTTAATGCTAGCTCCAATTATTTAGAGCTAACAAGAAATATTTGAGTTTATGTATATTTGGGTTTCAATGTTGGTTGGCTCAGTAACTGATCCATATGGATGTTCATAATTACACTGACACAGTCTATGACATTTTCTGCCTAGCCATGTTTCTGTAATTCACTTATATTGATATTGTTTTAAATGGCGTTGGATGTTGACAGAAATTAAATGCGGAATTTCATGATTTAATAAATTATTTATTGCTTTTAATATTTGTTTCATCGCGTTCGACATACAGTCTATTTGGCTATTTACAGTTTTTAAACTCTCGGAACATCAAAGTAAATTTAAGTAATAAAACCATGGGCTGTCAAAAAACATGTTGTGTGCTTAAAGTTTGCGAGGAGTCCTTTGGATTGCACGCTCTTTAAACAGACCAAATGATTTTCTTACGCAACAGATCATTATTTTATTCCTTAAATATTGCAGCGACGGTGTTGGAGAAAGCGGCCAAGATTATCGGCACAGACCGGGACAATGGCCATGCCAGTGAAAAAGTGTAAGTACCTGTACGCACAGGCATTTGGCGTATTTAACTATATAGAGTTATACCGATGAAAGCCGAAACACACCAAATACCTGTGCCTGCACGTCCCTGTGGCCTACTGTCTGTTTCACGAAAGCTGGCCAAATTTTACGGCTATATAGAAAATTGAAAAACAATATTTGTTGTGATAATATTAAATTAAAGGAAAATTTAAGAATGTGCCTTCTTTTTATTTCTTGAAATTTGGTCAAATATTGATTTTATTACGAAAAATTGATTTGTCTATGGGAATTTAATATGGGGGAAAACGTGGCAAGGAAGTGTGGGAGGAGTCAAAAAATGAAAAAATTTGGAAATTGACTCCGAAACCTGACTAGATAGCTTGGATATGATCTAACTAAGAAAACAAAAGTTAAATTTTAAAAATCGGTCCAGTATTTCTAAAATTCAAAAAAAGTTCCCCATGTTAAATCCCCATAGACATCTTCACTCCGTGAAGATGTCTATGGGGATTTAACATGGGGAAATTGTTTTTTCGCAATAAAATCAATATTTGACCAAATTTCACGAAATAAAAAGAAGGCTCATTCTTAATTTTTCCTTTTATTTAATATTATCAAAAGAAATCTTGTTTTTGAATTGTTTATATAGCCGTAAAATTTGGGCAGCTTTCGTGAAACAGACAGTAGTGGATAAGGCATCCGCCTCGCAATGGAGAAGTCAAACGTTTGAGTCTCCAATCGGGTTGATATATGATGTTTTCTGAGCCGCCAACTACTGTCTGTTTCACGAAACCTGTCCAAATTTTACGGCCATATAAACAATGCAAAAAACATTTTTTTTTGATAATATTAAATTAAAGCAAAATTTGAGAATAGCTTTCTTTTTATTTCGTGAAATTTGGTCAAATATTGATTTTATTATGGGAATACATGGGGGAAAACGAGGTGGAGGAGCTGTGGGAGGAGACTGAAAATGAAATAAATTGGAAATTGACTAGGTAGCCTAGAAATGATCTAAGAAAACAAAAGTTATATTTTGAAAATCAGTCCAGTATTTCTGAAATTCTAAAAAAATCCCCATGCTAAAACCCCATTGACATCTTCACTCTGTGTATGGGGATTTAACATGGGGAAATTTATTTTTCGCAATAAAATCAATATTTGAGCAAATTTCACGAAATGTTTGCGTTGTGTATATGGCCGTAACATTTGGGCAGTTTTCATGAAACGGGGCTGGCGGGCTGGCGGGCTGGCGGCGGCGGACGCAATAACTTAAGTTCTACTTGACCGATCATAACCAAATTTGGTATACATGTTTATCATGGCAAGACGAAGAAGCCTATTGATTTTGAAAAAATTCCGATACTTATCTCCCCTTGGCAGCCATTTTTAATTTTCGCACTCTGTATTCTTGTCCACGCAATAACGGGCGTATATTGTGACCTTCGGCACTCTTGTTGAGATTATACTCAATGAATTGTGATGTGCGCATGGATAGTTATACAATGACATGTTTTACCGCGCTTTGACGTTACGTTGTGTGACGTCAAATGTGACGTCATGTAAACATTTTGAAATCCAAATTACGCAGCTGTTTCTATGAGCCAGATATATTTGAGTGCATGTTTGGAATGTGTGCAATGACATTAACATTCTAGATTAGTCGAGACCCTTTCCAAATTTAAAATTTTGCTTGGTAGCTCGTGGTTTTCCAGAAAACAGGCGCGCAATTGCGGGTGTTCACTTCACGGTGTATTAGTTGTAAGGAGTTGATTACGGGTTTTCTCTCGCAGCGAGTAATAAATGATAATACTATACCAAAGTTAGAAGGAAGTTCCCATTATAGATGGTAGTGTAATTAATTTAAATAAAATAATTTATTTGTGTTTTATCGCCCTTGAGCATGTTGAGATAAAGTAGTCTATTGCACGACAACACAAATATTTTCAAATGCAGTAACTTCGTATGCTATATTCAGTATAACTTCAGCCATGATATACATTTGGTTTTAAAAGCATTTGGCCATTCAGGCCAAATTATTCGTCGCCTGTATTATGTTCAACCTAGTTTCACTGAATGTTAAGTTTTCATATACGCGTAGTATAAAGCAGGCTTGTGAAGCATTTGGATAATAATTTAGTAACCATCGATTGAAATATACATATATAATACTGAAGTGAGATTGACTTGAAACTTTATATATTGATACTTCTTTATCATCATGCATATTTTCATTCTATAGCCCACACATGCGGCTTTCATGCCCGAGGTCAAGGTCAATATTTACCGTGGTGGTCGGACCATTCTGTGGCCGGGGGTGTCCGTGAGCGCCTGCTCACATGCTCTAGTTCGCACTAAAATGCAGGGATTCCGCTGGGGAAAATAAAAAAATCGCCACTTCAAAAAAAATAAAACAATTGGCGATAAAAAATTACAATTTTTGAAAAAAAATTCCAAAAAAAAAAATAAATTATTTTTTAGAAATTTGTAATTTTTTATCGCCAATTGTAATTTTTTTTCGCCAATTGTTTATTTTTATCGCCAATTGCGAAAGTGGCGATCGCCAGCGGAATCCCTGAAAATGATCATGTGTGTGTCTATGGCCGTGCTTTCAATGGACCTAACACCACAATCAATCAACTTGCATGCTGTATTTCAGTCACGGCATATCACAGGAGACCGGGAAGGTTGTACAAAGTACGGCGCGTCTCATGAAACAGTTGGCCAACAAGAAATTAAACAGAGTAAGTGGCAGCCTCCAATGCATTTTATTGCATAAAGCTTTAACACAGTGTATTAAAACCATATTACACTACTGTAATTAAATTGCAAATGAGCCCGCTACAGAAAACATGTTAGGTAATCAGTACAGCTTCAAATTATGATGATGTGCTTATGCACTAAATATAACATTTGGGTTGATTTAATACAATATGTATTAAACTTGTGGACTGATTTCATAACCAAGTTTCTTTAAATGTGAAATCAGTAAACTTAAATAAATATAATATTAAATTATCACTCACATAAGATCCTCTTATGTAAACCTTGCTCAGCCTGAATTAATCCATTTCTGTAGCCTATTTCACCAACATTGCAAAGTATATTTATCTAGCAAAGTATACTTTGAGGGAGAAATTTTCAATTGTAGGATAAATTTATTAATTTTTATTATACTGAATTTATTACATTATCACAGCCATTTTGCTGTAATATATATGCAGTCGTTAGTTCTATATGAAATAGTGTATTTCAGGAAAAATAAATGATTACTCTCTCAAAGTATTCTTTGCTAGAAAAGTATACTTTTCAATCTTGGTGAAATCGGCTACTGGAGTCGGATCTGTAGCCGATTTCATCAAAATTGATATCTAGCAAAGTATACTTTCAGGGAGTAATCATTTATTTTCCCCCGAAATGCATTATTTCATATAGAACTACCGACTGCATAATTATATTTGATGATTAAAAGTATGCATACCGGTAATTATTATTACCGAATTTATTACATATTAAATTTAGTATAATAAAAATTAATAAATTTATCCTTAAGTTGAAAATTTCTCCCTCAAAGTATACTTTGCTACTGTCTGTTTCACGAAAGCTGCCCAACGGCTATATAGACAATTCAAAAACAATATTTTTTTTGATAATATTAAATTAAAGGAAAATTTAAGAATGAGCCTTCTTTTTACTTCGTGAAATTTGGTAAAATATTGATTTTATTACGAAAAATTTATTTGTCTATGGGAATTTAACATGGGGGAAAAAGAGGTAAGGCAGTGTGGGAGGAGTCAAAAAACGAAAAAATTTGGAAATTGACTCCGAAACCTGACTAGATAGCTTGGATATGATCTAACTAAGAAAACAAAAGTTAAATTTAAAAAATCGGTCCAGTATTTCTGAAATTCAAAAAAATTTCCCCATGTTAAATCCCATAGACATCTTCACTCCGTGAAGATGTCTATGGGGATTTAACATGGGGAAAAAAAAATTCGCAATAAAATCAATATTTGACCAAATTTTACGAAATAAAAAGAAGGCTCATTCTTAAATTTTGATAACATTTAATATTATCGAAAAAAAGATTGTTTTCAAATTGTTTATATGGGCGTCAAATTTGGGCAGCTTTCGTGAAACAGACTATAGATAGGTATACTTTGCAATGTTGGTGAAATAGGCTACTGTTTTAGTGAATCCACTACGTTCATGGCCTTGATCGTGAAAATGTACTAAGTCTGACCTTGCCAGTAGTTGGGGTGGAGAGTCGTAGGTTTGCATCGAAGATCCAGAGAAGGAAATTTCCTGGACTTCACAGGACTTGTTAGTAGCTCACATGTTCATTCCAATGTTTGTCCTCTATCCTGCTGTGACAAGTTCACAACCCTCAGACTTACACTAGCCCTAAGGTCACAAACGTGGTCTATTCTCATTTTTTAATAAAACTTCCTTATATTTGTTCACACATGCAATAATTCCAGAACAAAAATATTTACACAATTCCCTAACATTTGATTGGCCCGTAGCAAGTCTCTGTCCAAAATTTATATCCCAGTAAACTCCCACGCCGAACTACTTTCCATAACCGTGAGGCGCAGTTAAAATAATTCTTAAGAAAACGGAAAATAAACACATTTTCTTGATGAATTTATTTCAAATGCTGGAATTATAAGGAAGGAATGGCCTTTTTGTTGAATTTATCAGGGATATAAACTTGGAAAAGTCGCGGGAATACTGGACGAGGCCTTCCGGCCTTCGTCCAGTATTCCCGCGATTTTTCCAAGTTTATACCCCGATAAATTCCACAAAAAGGCCATTCATTCCTATATTCTTTTGCTGGTTCTCTGTCATGCTGTTGCAATCTCCTTTCTCATAATTATACCCACTTTTTAAAAAAAAATGGGTACCGGTATATTGTTTTTGTCACGGGTGTCTGTCTGTATGTTCATCCGCCAATCAAGGAAATCAAACAAAAACATTTTCTTTCAGGCACAGAGATTAAAATTGGACAAAGTGAAGAGTGACTTCCAGGAAAGTGTACAGAGATTCCAGACACTACAGAAGGTAGGAATTTAATAGTATTGCACCAATCAACGAATTCGGACAATATATAAATGGAGATTAAACCCAAACAATATGTGTATTTCCTGTTATAGCCTAGTCCCACTGCTCCGTTTCTCCTTCTGTTTCCTATCCGGTTGACATCCTGAAGGTACTAGCAGATACTGGCAGGAAACGAAATGATGCGGACCAAGTTTGGAATGGACTAGTAGGATACTTTTAAATCTGTTCCGTTTCGCGTGAAACGAAACCTCATCCATAGGGAGATTTGAAAATTAAGAAATGTTTAAAATAATCGACAGAACGTCTCCGTTCGCTCGTTCGGAAGCAGGTCGGATTGGATACTTATAGGATACGATCAGATCGTATGCCATGCGAACGAGGTTTGGAACAGTCGGAACACACACGTTTCATACGGTTTGGTCGGACTGCTGTTTGGTTTGGTTCGATCCCAGCCAGCATCTTACCAGTACAAAACGTATCGCCCTAGCATCGCACCAGTGTCCCATCCGCTGTAATCGTTCTCGGATGGCATTTGGTGAGCGTTCAGTCCAAGTCCTGCTAATACTAAACAACACCTGTCTACCAGTATCCCACCCGGTCTATCGTCATCTATCCACACCCTGTCCGATCTAAACTATAACTGGACGAAGCGCACGGAAAGGAACTAGGCGGATGCTGGGGGCATACTTTTTGGTCGGATGGGCAATGGATAGAACTTCAAACTTTGCTAGATACTGACCGTTTCGCCACATTTTGGTCGGATCGAGATCGGATAGAGAAACGGAGCAGTGGGACGAGGCTATTACGGGCTGAAAACAATAAGGGGGTCGGCGTTTTCTTTTATTAATTTTTGTACTGCAATATTTCTGTTGACATGATGTTGAAATAAAGTTTTGTTGTTGTTGCTGTGTCACTGGAAATTGTGTGTTATAAAGAAAGGACAAATATAAAGGTATCCCCAGCAACTTTTTCCAGAACCAAAATCACGGAACCAAAGAATGATATTTTTTTCAAATAAAAAAAATACGGTTGGGGTAAAAATAATACTGTCGATCGGTTAACAGGACACACACATCTTTTCTTTTGGCCTCATTGTAAACAACATACAGTAGACGGTTTTCACTTGTCTGACTTGATTTCAATTCGCCATTTGCAAATTAATTTTAGCCCAATCATTGGCGAATTGAAAGCAAATCGAGCAAGTGTAAACTGTCTACTGCAGTGGGTGACAGGTGGGAGTATGCCACGGGTAACAAAACAAAACAAAACAAAACAGTCTACTGCATGTTGTTTACAATGAGGCCAATTCACAACTTGTGCCAGCCTTAAATGACCTTAGCTGTTGATAGACCGTTAAACACCAATAATCAGTCAATCATTCACAACCTGTGATCTGATTTGAATGAAATTTGTGGCTGTGACTGGAGAAATGGAGCCTATGGGATTTGTAGTTTTGTAACTTGTGTAGCTCCTGGAGCCGATTTCATCAAAATTGCAAAGTATACTTTACTAGCAAAGTATACTTTGAGGGAGTAATCATTTATTTTTCCTGAAATGCATTATTTCATATAGAACTAACAACTGCATATATTTGATGATTAAAAGTATGCAGAATTATTATACTGAATTCTGGCTGTGATAATGTAATAAATTCAGTATAATACAAATTAATACATTTATCTTAAAATTGAAAATTTCTCCCTCAAAGTATACTTTGCTAGGAAAATATACTTTGCAATGTTGGTGAAATAGGCTACAGATCAAACAACACACTCCTGTAGCTTGAGCCTTGATAACAATCAGGGGGCTGTTTCACTAAACTTCTTACAACTAAAATGTTCATAAGTGCAAACTTATGATAGTTTTCTTGTAAACAATTATTGGATTTACATTTATCGAGCATACGCTGCATATGCTCAATAAATGTAAATCCATCAATTGAAATTTCCAGACGTTTCCAAATTTGCACTTACGAACATTTTAGTTGTACGAAGTTTAGTGAAACGGGCCCCTGTATTGCTTGTTAGAAGCATGACGGGTGTGTTGATGGAATGGCGGGCAGTGCAGATCCTGATCAGACTGTGTGAATGCACAGGCTGATCTGGATCTACACTGGTCGCAAAACCCATAAGCCCCATTTCTCCAGTCACAGTCACGATTTTGTACCTATGTTGTTCAATGGGTCAATTTGTAATTGGTTGCAAAAATTGTAATATTGCAAGCAAATAAAAGATTAACTCTATCCAGCGAGAGGTTTAAACCAATATTGTTTTTTCTTCAGAAATCCTTGGAGCGGGCAAAGACAGCAAGCCGAGTTGAGAAGCCAAAACCAGCACCCAAGCAGGCCTCTCTATGGCTGGTATGTGCTCGATTTCATTATTACAGTCGATCCGATGTTGCTCTGTCACTAACAATAAGGGGTTTATTTTGGATTACGACTTGTGTAGGGGCATCGGAACAGGTCCAGCACATTCAGTGATGGGCGGACCAATAAATTATGATTTTTAGCCAGGTTTTTAGAGAAAAAAATCCAGGGTATTGGATTGGCGAAAGCCGGGCGGGCGGCGCGGGCGGGCGGGCGGGCGGCGGGCGGGCGGCGTCCACAATCAATGTTAAGTTTTCGTGTTTGAGTCCATTTCTTTGTTACTGTACCACCGAGGACCACCAAACTTTCACAGCTTCATAATCAAGGGGTGCCCACCACATATCACTATCCAACATGTTACTTTGTTTTTAACTTGACCCATTTTTTCCGCGCAGTCGACTTAGCCATTTTCAATGTTAAGTTTTCGCGTTTACAATGTTAAGTTTTCGTGTTTAAGTCCATTTCTTTGGTACTGTACCACCTAGGACCACCAAACTTTCACAGCTTCATAATCAAGGGGTGCCCACCACATATCACTATCGAACATGTTACTTTTTTTTTAACTTGACCCATTTTTTCCGCTCAGTCGACTTAGCCATTTTCAATGTTAAGTTTTCGCGTTTACAATGTTAAGTTTTCGTGTTTAAGTCCATTTCTTTGGTACTGTACCACCTAGGACCACCAAACTTTCACAGCTTCATAACCAAGGGGTGCCTACCACATAAAACTATCCAACATGTGACCATTTTTTTACCTTCACCTATTATTTGTATGTAATTGACTTAGCCATTTTCAACGTTAACTTTTTAACGTACGTCTGCTTAAAGTTTTTTGGTTAAAACTTTTTTGTTATACTATATCTCTGCAACTGCTTCACCCATTACCTTGAAACTTCACATGGGTGTTTATCATCATCCATATTTTCATTCTAACCCCCAACCATGCGGCCCCTTGCCCAATGTCAAGGTTAAATTACTTTGAATATTTTTGTTAAAGTTTTTTTGTGTACTATATCTGTGCAACTGCTTCACTCATTACCTTGATACTTCACATGGGTGTTTATCATCATTGTCGCACCCGCTTGCGGAAAGCGCGATATCATCGGCATTTTGGCATACGTCTGTCCTTCCGTCCGTACGTCCGTGTGTCCGGTTAAAGTTTTTTCGTTAAAGTTTTTCCATCTACTATATCTATTTTTTTAGTGTCCATGCCTCGCCCCAAGGCACGACATGCAGGCCACGGCCATCTAGTCTACAAAAAGTGGGTATAATTATGTTATCCAAGTGTCTATGCTTGGAAAAAACCTGGCCTTCGTGGCTTTGCCTCGTTTCTTGTTATTAATGTATGTAAACATGAACTATGCTTTTCCCATACTGTTGACTTGAACTGGAATTTTTATACGCCCGTTTGAAAAAACGGGACGTATTATGTATTCATCTTGTACGGGCGGGCGGCAGGCGGGCTGGCGGCGGGCTGGCGGCGGGCTGGCGGCGGGCACAACTTGTCCACGAAATAACTAGAGTTCTACTTGATGGATTGTAACCAAATGCGGTATACATGTTTATCACGGCAAGACGAAGAAGTCTATTGATTTTCAAAAATTTCCGATGACTTATCTCCCCTTGGCGGCCATTTTTATTTTTCGCACTCTGTATCCTTGACCACGCAATAACTCAAGTTCTACTGGACCGCTCGTAACCAAATTCGGTATACATGTTTATCACGGCAAGATGAAGAAGCCTATTGATTTTGACATTTTTTCGATGACTTATCTCCCCATGGCGGCCATTTTTAATTTTCCCACTCTGTATCCTTGTCCACGCAATAACTCGAGTTCTACTTCACCAATCGTAACCAAATTCGGTATACATGTTTATCAAGGCAAGATGAAGAAGCATATTGGTTTTCAGTGAGTTATCTCCCCTTGTTGACTGGCCTTGCCTCGACGGGCATATATTGTGACCTTCGGAACTCTTGTTGGTTTTGTTTTTCATGTCCGCTATATCTCGTTTGATACTAATTATTACTGCAGCTAAATATTACTGCAGCTAAATATTCTTTCTCATTTCTCATCGAAAGTTTATGTTGTTACCACTCAGTTGAACATACACTTTGTGTGGGTGGGGTGGGTGGGGACACCCCCTACCTTTGCTGTACCAATCGTAGAATGCTTCCGATGCCCCTGTTGTGTAGTGCCTGGTCTTCAGCTTCAATATTGGGGTTTAGGCTAATACAATAACAGAAACTAAAATTTACCAACAACATTTGGCAAAAAGTAGCGATTACAGTTAACCAAATGTGTCAATAATAGTTAACAGTAAAATACTAATGGCAGGCAAACAGTTATAGCCCATGACCTCACCCATTTCCTATCCCTTATTTAGGGGCCAAGTGACTTAGGTGTCATATGAACCTGGCACCAGTAGCCTATTTCACCAACATTGCAAAGTATACTTTCCTAGCAAAGTATACTTTGAGGGAGAAATTTTCAATTTTAGGATAAATTTATTAATTTTTATTATACTGAATTTATTACATTATCACAGCCATTTTGGCTGTGATAATGTAATAAATTCAGTATAATAATTCTGCATACTTTTAATCATCAAATATATGCAGTCGTTAGTTCTATATGACATAATGCATTTCGGGAAAAATAAATGATTACTCCCTCAAAGTACATGTATACTTTGCTAGAAAAGTATACTTTGCAATTTTGATGAAATCGTCTACAGGTCATGTTATTATAATTTCAGGGCTGAATATGTATTTATTTTGATGTAAATATTCTGTTCTGATTTTGGGATTTTCTCCCCAATGTAGCAGGTTACATGCGGATCGAACCCGTTGGCCCGGTCTTAAATGACCTTAGCTGTTGATAGGCCGTTAAACACCAATAGACAAACAAACAAACTGACTGACCAGGGCAGTACGTGATATGGTATGGTGAACACCACATCAGACAAGATTTTCTTTTTCTGGGTACTTGGGATTCCTCCCACTTTAAGGACGACCCTTACGCCTCCATATATTCCAATAAAAGTATTTGTATAAGTGCTCTCGCGCTTGTTTGTAATCGTTGTAAAATAAATATTTAAACTTTATTTACATAAAAGCGTCCAACCCAAATTTTGATGAGGACCTACTACCTTAATTTTCTTAACAGATTTGACCAATCAAGAAGGCTAGGTTGACAGTCATGTGACATGACTGTCAACCCATCGTTCCTGATTGGACAAGTCCATTAAGGAAACTAAATTTTGGTAGAGTGTTTGACTTTAAAGGTACATGCCCACTCAATAGGCAATAACATGTTCTTTATAGGAATTAAATAAGTGTATAATTGTGTCACTATTCCACCAGTTCTAAAGATTACGAGTGGCCGCTATACAGATATAATCATTTAGTAATATTTATTTTACTGATAGTGACGCGCATTGGTATCAGGCTATTTTCATATGCAAATGAGGCATGGATTTTGTTTAAATTATTTATGCCAATTAAATGCGTCACCTGAAAAAATAATACATGTATTTTCAAAAGATTATAAAGTATGTTCATTGCACATCAAAAAATAAATACCGAGTATAAATAGTAATGTCCGTTAACATTTTATAATGTATAATGCTGCAAATCAATACGTGGGGTAATGGTGAATGAATATTTATTTTGCCAGAAAATGTCTCAGATGATGTCTGTGGTATAAAGAACATTGTGTGCCTACTGAATGGGCATGTACCTTTAAAACTGTTAGAAATAAGTACTTTTATAGTATCCATCCCACTGGCCTTTCGGATGTGACTTGAAACTGACACCCCGTGTCCATATGACCCCAGCTGTTGCTTTCCGGTTAAACGCTAAAACAGTGATGAGTTGTGGCCGAGAGGTTAGAGGTTGGACTTCAATACTAGAGATTGTGGGTTCAATCCCCGCCATGGGCATCAAAAATACTTTCATAGTATTTCCATTCCACTGGTCTTTCAGATGAGACTTGAAAAAGGGGTCCATCTCTAAATGACCGTAGCTGTTGCTGGGATGTTAAACCCATTCATTTTCACTTTTAAACTCTTAAACATTTGACCAATCAGGAAGCGGAGGAGGACGATCAAACGCAGTTGGTGGCGGACGATACTCGACGAACGCAGCTTATGGCACAAGAACAGGTTATAGATGACGATCTAGCCCTCATCCAGGACCGTGAGGAGCAGATCCGGGAACTTGAGGTAATTATAATACCACTACAGAGTTCCAAATAAGGTGCGTATTGGCGTATTTTACGCACTTATTTTAACAGAATGAGTATTGATTATCAAAATTGGGAGTATACAATATTCACAGCCATGTGAAAATATGCATTGATTTTCAAATTGATTTGTGAAAATACTGTAATAAAGTTGAAAATTTACTTTGTTGAGCTGCAAAAAGCAAACAGTGTTTGCTTTTTGCAACTCAAATAAGTGAAATTTTAAATTTGTTTTATTTTTTTATCATTTCTTCCCTATTTAATAAGGAAGAAAATCAATAATACATTTGTAAAAGTAAAATATGCATTGAATTTGAAATATGGGGATATAATACTCTTTAGATACAAAACTTATCTGGAGCTCTGCCACTAAATCGGTCGGTCGGTCGTCGGTCTGTTTTCTGCCGGGAAATTTTGTTTTAGCTCTATATCTTCCAAACCAATGAATGTGTTTGATGATTTGCCTCAAATGTTTGCTATGTTTGCTGTGATGAGATGATGTATCGCATTATATACCCATGTGTGTCTACATCCAAGGTGAAGGTCACACTTAGAGGTCAATGATGTGCATGAGATTGTGTTTCCACTCTATATCTTCTAAACTGATCAATGGATTTCAAATTCTTTGCCAAAAATGTTGATGATGATGAAATGATGTGTCACGTTCAATACCCACATGTCTATGTCCACAGTCAAGGTTACACTTAGAGGTGAAAGGTCAAAAATGGACACGAGACACGGTGTTGTGATATGCCGATTTGTGAGCCGCCAGCTAGTTAAATAAATAGAGGATATTCATATTTTTGCAACGAATATGACATATATATTCATCGAGTGGTGTGAAATGTCCATATTTCACGAGTGCCATTAGGCACGAGTGAAATATGGACATTTCACACCACGAGATGACCATATATGTCATATTCGTTGCATAAATATGAATATTCTATTTATTATATACCACTCCATGGAAATTAGCAGTTTTTTAGACTGTATACGGTAATGAATGTGTATTTGCAGCCTATTTGCGCTGTTTTCTTTCTAAATACAGAATATGAATATAGATAGCGGAAGTAGTCGTATTTTCACCGGAAGTTGTTTATTTCATCGATGAGAACATATGACTTTTATTTACATCGTATAACTATGTATTTCATTGGTATGTATATACTAAATGGTACCGATCGCCTCCCGGCCTGATGCCAGGCAAAATGAACAGTTCTTGAGAACTACTGGGGCCCGTTTCACTAACCTTCGTACGACTAAAATGTTCGTAAGTGCAAATTTAGGATTGTCTGTAAATTTCAATTGATGGATTTACATTTATTGAGCATAGGCTGCATATGCAGCCTATGCTCAATAAATGTAAATCCAACAATTGTTTACAAGAAAACATTGTTAATGTGAAATTTACAGACTATCATAATTTTGCACTTACGAACATTTTAGTCGTAGGAAGTTTAGTGAAACGGCCCCTTGATGTTCAGAGATTAAAGTGTCTCATAAGCCTAAACTGGCTGGCCCTTTCAATAGGGGTGACACTAATCAGATAGTAAACAACACTTTACTATTCATTGCTTTATGGTATGGAAAGAGCAAGACTCGGGTATAATGAATGGTATTAACATGGTAAATTATTATAGGGTTAACTGTATTGTAATTTTCAAATTTGCGGCGTATATCATAAAATGATAGGTCGGAAAATCTGTTTAATGGCGACGCGCTAGCGGAGCCATTAAATATGTTTTCCGACCTATCATTTTCTGATATACGCTGCAAATTTCAAAATTACAATGCGGTTAACCTATTTCTAATGCACTCCTTTACTACTGGCGTAGGAATACATATTGAAATAATTTGCGACCGTTCATCAACAATGATATACCTGTAATGTATGACCATCAGCCAATCAGATTGCGTGATATTTATAGAGTGCATTAGAAAAAACAAGTATACTTAATAACAAAACACAAAGAAACTACTATTTACTACATAGGTAAGTATACTAGTGTATGTGTATTTTTAGGGTGATATCCTGGACATCAATGAAATATTCCGCGACCTGGGTACCATGGTAACAGAACAAGGGGATCAAATAGGTAAGTCTCGGCTTTTAAACTGACGAGAACAGTGTATATGAATTTTGTCTTCTCACAGTTACATGTCTCGATGTTGAGTACTGGTAAATATAATTTTCATTAACGTGTTTGTGACTGCAGAAATGAGTCTTATTTTTTGCGAACAGTGTAGATCCATTTGCACAGTCTGATCAGGGTCTGAACTGTTCTATTCCATCAATGGAGCATCCGTCTACATAGTAATATAGTTCATTGTCAGAGTGTGTTATTTGATGAGGAGTTACACTGTTCACAAATTCATTTGTTCCATTTCTCCAGTCACAGTCACAATTTAAATAAGCAGACATAGGTTTTCAAAAGTATACATCATATATCTCAGGGTGTGGTTTAGGGAGTGTTTAACTCTTTGCATGCTGGGAAATTTGCAGGCTATAAATAGTTCAAAAATAGCAGATGACAATTCATTATATTTCTTTTATTTCTCCCAATAAATATCATGAATATGTCTTGGAATTTCATTAGAATTGAGTCCGGAGGACTCAATTCTAATGAAATTACAAGATATATTTACAGAGAGAAATCAGAAACATAATCGTAATATTGCTGAATGTTATTTTCACTGCTAGCATGCGAAGAGTTATCTTAGATAAATGTGGCTGTGACTGGATAAATGGGGCTCATGGGATTTATGACCAATGTAGCTCCTGATCAAATGGCACACTCTGGTAGCCTGATAGCGATATATATCGCATGTTAAAAGCATGATGTGTGCTTCATTATGGAATGGCAAACCATGCAGATCATGATCAGACTGTGTGGATGCACAGGCTGATCTGGATCTACACTGATCCCAAAACCCATAAACCCCATTTCTCCAATAATGCATCAGACTTGTGGACAACTGCCACACATCCATGCTACCATTAATATGACCTTTTGACCTTCAAAACTTTTAATTTTATCACACATTAAGATGTTTGCCGCAGTTGCTCATTTCTGTCATAAATTCTAAATCCCTTGAACGATTACATAAATATTTAAACACGGCATACTTGTGGACAAATGACACACATCCATGCTGCCCTTTGTATGACCTTAACCTTTTGACCTTCACAACTTTTGTATGATGACGGGCCATATTTTCTTGTTCAGACTCCATAGAGGCGAACTGTGAGAAGGCGTACACGTACGTTGAGGAGGGCACGGGACAATTACAGAAGGCGTCGTTATATCAGGTGAGATGATTGACTGCCTCACGGAATATTTCCTTCTCCCTGAATATCAGCCCACCCTCTCCCATACTTTCTACACATTCAGTCTACGCGAAACTGCCAACATTTTACAGGACATTCAGTCTGGTGAACTTGAAATGTTTACCAGACCAGACAAAAATTTACCAGACCGAAATTGTTTTTATTATTTTTTTACAGTCGCTCATTCGGTCCGGCGACCTCCGGTTTACCGTCGGACCGGCGGCAATTGTAACAGACATGTCCGACGGACCGACGACTTTCGCGGAGACTGCACACTAGTTACATAGTATTTCCATCCCACTGGTCTGTCGGATGAGACTTTAAATTGTGGTCCCATCTCTATATGACTTACGCTGTTGCTGGGACGTTAAACCTATTCACTGTCACTTTCTACAAGTTTCACATCCTAAGAATGTTATAAATGGGGTTTATGACATTTGTGGGTGACTTAGCTCATTGTCTTCTAGTGCACTCTACAAGTGGGAGACTCGGACCTGTGACACAAAAAATCCATTACCCCACCCACTTGGTCTCATATAGTACTATCTTCTATAATAGATCAGGCTGCAGGAGTGCACCACAGGTGGGAGACTCGGACCTGTGACACAAAAAAAATGCCTATTACAAAAAATCCATTACTCCACCCACTTGGTCTCATACAGTACTATCTTCTATAATAGAAGATAATACTGTATGAGACCAAGTGGGTGGGGTAATGGATTTTTTGTAATAGGCATTTTTTTTGTGTCACAGGTCCGAGTCTTCCACCTGTGGAGTGCACTCCTGCAGCCTGATAAGGGACCATACCATTTGTTTGAAGCAACGCAGGTGTTTCAATACTTACTAGTGAACAGTGCAGAGCCTGATCAGACTGTGCGAATACGCCGGCTGGTCTGGGTCTACACTGGTGGCAAATTCCATAAGCCCCAACTCGGCAGTCACAGCCACATATGAGCATATTTTAAACTACTGTAACTACCTAATATCATGTGGAACTAAAATATGTGGACACACTGTACTTAACCCTTTCAACACTACATACCTCTATAGAGGTGTTTGCAAACAGTGTAGATCCAGATGAGCCAGCTCGTAACTGAGTTGTCTCATCAGGAACTGCACTTTTTGCAAGTAAGTTTAAAAAAAAATATTTGGGGAAAAAACACCCATTCTTATAAATGGACTAGTCAGAGAATTAACATATCAGTCCATTTCCAGTTATTTAGGGTTGAAAGGGTTAAACATCAGGTGTCCGTTTCACTAAACTTTGTACGACTAAAATGTTCGTAAGTGCAAATTTAGGATCGGCTGGAAACTTGAATTGATGGATTTACATTTATTATGCAGCCTATGGTCAATAAATGTAAATCCAATAATTGTTTACAAGAAAACATTGTTAACGTGAAATTTACTGACTATCATAATTTTGCACTTACGAACATTTTAGTCGTACAAAGTTTAGTGAAACGGGCCCCAGGGTATGGAATCACTTGTTTCATGTGAACGACATTTTTCGATGTGACGTAATCTGTGACGTCATTTTCTTTAAAATCTTCATAACAAAGGGACAGATTTTAATGATACATGTATATAGCGCATCGAAGACAAGTTGAACGTTTTATGGGTGCTCTATAACTTCCGTATCTGCTGTGCTATGTTTCATAAAAATCTGTCATTCCGTTGGAAAATATTAAACGAAATCCACTGTAAACATGTCTAAAATCATGACGTTCAGAACCACGTGATCCCACACCCTTAACGTAGGTGTTTTTCTTTTCAGAAAAAATCTCGGAAGAAGCTATGCTGCCTGTTGATGATTGGTGTGATAGTGGCTGCCGTGATAACTGTAATCGTCGTCGTATCTGTCAAGTGACACTCATATCCTTCCCCTTTGTGGTGTCCGTTAAGTGACACGGAAATCCTTCCATTATCATATCTGCTAATGACACACAACTCCTTACATTGTCGTATCTGTTAAGTAACAAACAAATCTTTACATTGTTGTATCTGTTAAGTGACACACAAATCCTTATATTGTGTATCTGTTAAGTGATACACAAATCTTACATTATCGTATTTGTTAAGTGACACACAAATCCTTACATTGTCGTATTTGTTAAGTGACACACAAATGCTTGACACAAATTTTACATTGTCGTATCTGTTAAATGACACACAAATCTTACATTATCGTATCTG
>CM055273.1:26680642-26696306 GCA_029237695.1 Conchocele bisecta
CAGATACGATAATGTAAGATTTGTGTGTCATTTAACAGATACGACAATGTAACATTTGTGTCAAGCATTTGTGTGTCACTTAACAAATACGACAATGTAAGGATTTGTGTGTCACTTAACAAATACGACAATGTAAAATTTGTGTCAAGCATTTGTGTGTCACTTAACAAATACGACAATGTAAGGGTTTGTGTGTCACTTAACAAATACGATAATGTAAGATTTGTGTATCACTTAACAGATACACAATATAAGGATTTGTGCGTCACTTAATAGATACGACAATGTAAGGATTTGTGTGTCATAAGCAGATATGATAATGGAAGGATTTCCGTGTCACTTAACGGACACCACAAAGGGGAAGGATATGAGTGTCACTTGACAGATACGACGACGATTACAGTTATCACGGCAGCCACTATCACACCAATCATCAACAGGCAGCATAGCTTCTTCCGAGATTTTTTCTGAAAAGAAAAACACCTACGTTAAGGGTGTGGGATCACGTGGTTCCGAACGTCATGATTTTAGACATGTTTACAGAGGATTTCCTTTAATATTTTCCAACGGAATGACAGATTTTTATGAAACATAGCACAGCAGATACTTTTTTTATTTTTTTTGCTTATATTTAACGGCGGCACTGGCTCTAGGACCTTGCATGCCGTCTCCCAAGAATGGGAGAATGAACGGAGGTAGAGACTTTTTGAGAGAAGCCGGTAATTCGTATTTACAGAGCAACTACGAATTATCGGTACCCATTTACAGCTGGGTGAACTGGAGCAGTGTGGATAAAGTGTCTTGCTCAAGGACACAACGCACGCCGCTAGTCAGGCTCGAACCCACGACCCTTGGATCAGTAGTCCGACACACTAACCATTACGCCACGGCGCTCCACAGCACAGCAGATACGGAAGTTATAGAGCACCCATAAAACGTTCAACTTGTCTTCGGTGCGCTATATACATGTATCATTAAAATCTGTCCCTTTGTTATGAAGATTTTAAAGAACAGGGTTCATACAAACTTTCATGAGTAAAATTTAAGGGTTTTTCAAGGGTTTTTCAAGATATTTTTTTCAAATTTAAGGGCACTTTTTGTACAATGTCATGACAATTTAGTTCGAGCTAACACAAAGTTAATGTCACAGAATTTTAGTCACGTACGAACTTAGGATAGGCACGAATTTCCGATAATGTACAATATGTCAATGACGCAACAACAATAGATTAAATGTCTGTTCTAGTTGGAAAGAAAACGACAGCGCCCAATAATACATGACAATAAACATTATTGCAAGCACACACCATGGTATTGCCGTGTGAAATTTCCGAAATGAATCTTAATTCAACCACTTTATTTCTCCTGATCGTGTTCCGGAAGTGCAGACCGCGCTCACAAAATTCAGGGGAAGTAACGCTTGCGTACTCTTCCGGCTTCCTGGTCAAATCGTTCACAAGTTAAATCGTCCCTATTACATTCCGGCGTTTATTTTTCGCGGCACCAAATCGCTACTCCGGTAGGACGGAAAACAAAAAACACTGAAACTACTTATTTTTGTATGATTTTTTTATTGCAGACACAGATACAGGAATAGTGACCCCACAAAGGAAAACATCAAGATTCAAGGGTTTTTTAAGGTTTTTAATCTGTTTAAAGGTTTTTTTAAGGGGTTTTCAAGGCCATGGTCATTTTCAAGGGTTTTTCAAGTCAGATATCAAATTTAAGGGTTTTTCAAGACTGTGTGAACCCTGAAGAAAATTGATTGTAAAAATGACGTCACAGATTACCTCACATCGAAAAACGTCGTTCACATGAAACAAGTGATTCCATACCCTGGGGCCCGTTTCACTAAACTTTGTACGACTAAAATGTTCGTAAGCGCAAAATTATGATAGTCAGTAAATTTCACGTTAACAATGTTTTCTTGTAAACAATTATTGGATTTACATTTATTGAGCATAGGCTGCATAATAAATGTAAATCCATCAATTCAAGTTTCCAGCCGATCCTAAATTTGCACTTACGAACATTTTAGTCGTACAAAGTTTAGTGAAACGGACACCTGATGTTTAACCCTTTCAACCCTAAATAACTGGAAATGGACTGATATGTTAATTCTCTGACTAGTCCATTTATAAGAATGGGTGTTTTTTTCCCAAATATTTTTTTTAAACTTACTTGCAAAAAGTGCAGTTCCTGATGAGACAACTCAGTTACGAGCTGGCTCATCTGGATCTACACTGTTTGCAAACACCTCTATAGATGTATGTAGTGTTGAAAGTGTTAAGTACAGTGTGTTCACATATTTTAGGTTCCACGTGATATAAAGTAGTTACAGTAGTTTAACATATGCTCAAATGTGGCTGTGACTGCCGAGTTGGGGCTTATGGAATTTGCCACCAGTGTAGACCCAGACCAGCCGGCGTATTCGCACAGTCTGATCAGGCTCTGCACTATTCACTAGTAAGTATTGAAACACCTGTGTTGCTTCTAACAAATGGTATGGTCCCTTATCAAGCTGCAGGAGTGCACTCCACAGGTGGAAGACTCGGACGTGTAACACAAAAATGCCTATTACAAAAAATCCATTACCCCACCCACTTGGTCTCACACAGTACTATCTTCTATTATAGAAGATAGTACTGTATGAGACCAAGTGGGTGGAGTAATGGATTTTTTGTAATAGGCATTTATTTTGTGTCACACGTCCGAGTCTCCCACCTGTGGTGCACTCTGCAGCCTGATCTATTATAGAAGATAGTACTGTATGAGACCAAGTGGGTGGAGTAATGGATTTTTTGTAATAGGCATTTTTTTTGTGTCACATGTCGGAGTCTCCCACTAGTGTACTAGAAGAAAAGGAGCTTAGTCGCCCACAAATGTCATAAACCCCGTTTCTCCAATCACAAATGCAGAAAAAAAGTATATATCTTTGAACATTTCGAAAAAAAAAATGGTTATAACATTCTTAGGATGTGAAACTTGTAGAAAGTGACAGTGAATAACGTACCAGCAACAGCAAGTCATATAGAGATGGGACCACAATTTAAAGTCTCATCCGACAGACCAGTGGGATGGAAATACTATGTAACTAATGTGCAGTCTCCGCGAAAGTCGTCAGTCCGTCGGACATGTCCGTTAAAATAGCCGCCGAATAGCGACTATAAAAAAATAATAAAAACAATTTCGGTCTGGTAAATTTAATTCCGGCCTGGTAAAAATTTCAAGTTCACCAGAACGAATGTCCCGTAAAATTTTGGCAGTTTCGCGGAGACTGAATGTGCAGAAAGTAGGGGAGATGGTGGGCTGATATTCAGGGAGAAGGAAATATTCCTCGAGGCAGTCAACCGTCTCACCTGATATAACGACGCCTTCTGTAATTGTCCCGTGCCCTCCTCAACGTACGTGTACGCCTTCTCACAGTTCGCCTCTATAGAGTCTGAACAAGAAAATGTGGCCCGTCATCATACAAAAGTTGTGAAGGTCAAAAGGTTAAGGTCATACTTTTAAAGGGCAGCATGGATGTGTGGCATTTGTCCACAAGTATGCTGCGTTTAAATATTTATGTAATCGTTCAAGGGATTTAGAATTTATGACAGAAATGAGCAACTGCAGCA
Organism: Conchocele bisecta; assembly: GCA_029237695.1. Taxonomy (NCBI): domain Eukaryota; kingdom Metazoa; phylum Mollusca; class Bivalvia; order Lucinida; family Thyasiridae; genus Conchocele; species Conchocele bisecta. The sequence continues at coordinate 26,684,263 of CM055273.1, forward strand.
AACATCTTAATGTGTGATAAAATTAAAAGTTTTGAAGGTCAAAAGGTCATATTAATGGTAGCATGGATGTGTGGCAGTTGTCCATAAGTCTGATGCATTATTGGAGAAATGGGGTTTATGGGTTTTGGGATCAGTGTAGATCCAGATCAGCCTGTGCATCCACACAGTCTGATCATGATTTGCATTGTTTGCCATTCCATAATGAAGCAAACATCATGCTTCTAACAAGCGATATATATCGTTATCAGGCTACCAGAGTGTGCCATTTGATCAGGAGCTACATTGGTCATAAATCCCATGAGCCCCATTTATCCAGTCACAGCCACATTTATCTAAGATAACTCTTCGCATGCTAGCGGTGAAAATAACATTCAGCAATATTACGATTATGTTTCTGATTTCTCTCTGTAAATATGTCTTGTAATTTCATTAGAATTGAGTCCTCCGGACTCAATTCTAATAAAATTCCAAGACATATTCATGATATTTATAGGGTGAAATAAAATAAATATAATTAATTGTCAACTGCTATTTTTGAACTATTTATAGCCTGCAAATTTCGCAGCATGCAAAGTGTTAAACACTCCCTAAACCACACCCTGAGATACATATGATGTATACTTTTGAAAACCTATGTCTGCTTAATTGTTGCTGTGACTGGAGAAATGGAACAAATGAATTTGTGAACAGTCTAACTCCTCATCAAATAACACACTCTGACAATGAACTATATTACTATGTAGAAGCATGACGAAATGCTCCATTGATGGAATAGAACAGTTCAGATCCTGATCAGACTGTGCAGATAAACATGACGGATGCTCCATTGATGGAATAGAACAGTTCATACCCTGATCAGACTGCAGATGGATCTACACTGTTCGCAAAAAATAAGACTCATTTCTGCAGTCACAAACACGTTAATGAAAATTATATTTACTCAACATCGAGACATGTAACTGTGAGAAGACAAAATTCATATACACTGCTCTCGTCAGTTTAAAAGCCGAGACTTACCTATTTGATCCCCTTGTTCTGTTACCATGGTACCCAGGTCGCGGAATATTTCATTGATGTCCAGGATATCACCCTAAAAATACACGTACACTAGTATACTTACCTATGTAGTAAATAGTAGTTTCTTTGTGTTTTGTTATTAAGTATACTTGTTTTTTCTAATGCACTCTATAAATATCACGCAATCTGATTGGCTGATGGTCATACATTACAGGTATATCATTGTTGATGAACGGTCGCAAATTATTTCAATAAGTATTCCTACGCCAGTAGTAAAGGAGTGCATTAGAAATAGGTTAACCGCATTGTAATTTTGAAATTTGTGGCGTATATCAGAAAATGATAGGTCGGAAAACATGTTTAATGGCTCCGCTAGCGCGTCGCCATTAAACAGATTTTCTGACCTATCATTTTCTGATATACGCCGCAAATTTGAAAATTACAATACAGTTAACCCTATAATAATTTACCATGTTAATACCATTCATTATACCTGAGCCTTGCTCTTTCCATACCATAAAGCAATGAATAGTAAAGTGTTGTTTATTATCTGATTAGTGTCACCCCTATTGAAAGGGCCAGCCAGTTTTGGCTTATGAGACACTCTAATCTCTGAACATCAGGGGGCCGCTTCACTAAACTTCCTACGACTAAAATGTTCGTAAGTGCAAAATTATGATAGTCTGTAAATTTCACACTAACAATGTTTTCTTGTAAACAATTGTTGGATTTACATTTATTGAGCATAGGCTGCATATGCAGCCTATGCTCAATAAATGTAAATCCATCAATTGAAATTTACAGACAATCCTAAATTTGCGCTTACGAACATTTTAGTCGTATGAGTGAGTGAGTGAGTGAATAGGGTTTAACGTCCGCTTTTCTAACATAGAGGTACAAGCCTCAGGGAGTCTACACGCAGACGGGTCAACGGGGTCGAGTCCCGTATCCACCTGTCCGAGGGGGGTAAATCCCAACTTAAGAACTCAATATTTACAATCACAATATATAATCAGTCCTGAAATTAGAACAACCTGATCTGGTGCCAGGCCCTCGCCACACCAGCATCATTTATCCCATCCCCTAAAAGTAATAGGATTAGCGTTAATCTTACTTTTATATATGGGGCATAGCCTGACTCAACTCTCACATACAAGAAAGCCAAAAACGTACATGAGGGCCAAATCCGGTATAGTGGGTTCCGGAAAGTATGAACACAATCGTTAAGCCAGTTTAGTCGCCTTTTACGACAAGCAATGGCTACTGCAGCACTATTCTCAGGATCAGTTGATCCCGCCCCGGTGCCTGCACGGGGCATTTAGTCGTATGAAGATTAGTGAAACGGGCCCCAGTAGTTCTCAAGAACTATCCATTTTGCCTGGCATCAGGCCGGGTGGCGATCGGTACCATTTATTATATACCTACCAATGAAATACATAGTTATACGATGTAAATAAAAGTCATATGTTCTCATCGATGAAATAAACAACTTCCGGTGAAAATACGACTACTTCCGCTATCTATATTCATATTCTGTATTTAGAAAGAAAACAGCGCAAATAGGCTGCAAATACACATTCATTACCGTATACAGTCTAAAAAACTGCTAATTTCCATGGAATGGTATATAATAAATAGAATATTCATATTTATGCAACGAATATGACATATATGGTCATCTCGTGGTGTGAAATGTCCATATTTCACTCGTGCCTAATGGCACTCGTGAAAGTGAAATATGGACATTTCACACCACTCGATGAATATATATGTCATATTCGTTGCAAAAATATGAATATCCTCTATTTATTTAACTAGCTGGTGGCTCACAAATCGGCCATATCACAACACCGTGTCTCGTGTCCATTTTTGACCTTTCAACTCTAAGTGTAACCTTGACTGTGGACATAGACATGTGGGTATTGGACGCGACACATTATTTCATCATCATCAACATTTTTGGCAAAGAATTCGAAATCCATTGATCAGTTTAGAAGATATAGAGTGGAAACACAATCTCATGCACATCATTGACCTCTAAGTGTGACCTTCACCTTGGATGTAGACACACATGGGTATATAATGCGATACATCATCTCATCACAGCAAACATAGCAAACATTTGAGGCAAATCATCAAACACATTCATTGGTTTGGAAGATATAGAGCTAAAACAAAATTTCCCGGCAGAAAACAGACCGACGACCGACCGACCGATGTAGTGGCAGAGCTCCAGATAAGTTTTGTATCTAAAGAGTATTATATCCCCATATTTCAAATTCAATGCATATTTTACTTTTACAAATGTATTATTGACTTTCTTCCTTATTAAATAGGGAAGAAATGATAAACAAGAGGGCCATGATGGCCCTAATTCGCTCACCTGACTCCATGAACACCAGAGGAGAATGTGACATTGAGTTCATGTGTTTTAAAAAAATTGTGCTATTTTTAGATGGCGGTCATCTTGGATTAAGCGATGACTCTCATTTACAAAATCTGAAAATGCTTCACCCAGCATTGGCCATGTGGTTCCTGAGAAAAAGACGTTAAAAATCTTGAATAAATGGACCTTTTGGTGGCCATCATGGATGACATAATCATCCGATTCCGACAAATATTGCACCAGAGTGATCGCCTCATTGATACCTTCAATTTGATATATGACATGACCATATTCAGTCAAAAATAAAATTTGACCCAAATTTGACCCCACGGGCAACGCCCATTTTCGAGCCCGGGGTCACCATTTTAACAACTTTCAAAGAGCAATGTACATCGATCATTCCTACCATGTTTTGTCGAAATCCGGCTAGCGGTTCATGAGCAGAAGATTTTTTAAGAATTTATGCTATTTTTAGACGGCGGCCATCTTGGATTAGCGATGACCTCCATTTTAACAAATCTGAAAATGCTTCACCCATGGACCATAACTTTTAAGTTTGGCTACGTTGGGCCAAGCGGTTCATGTGAAGAAGAATTTTGAAATCTCCAATAAAAGAACGACCTTTTGACATTTCGGCGGCCATCTTGGATGACATAACAATCCGATATGTACAACAAATGTACCAGAGTGATCACCTCATTGATACCTTCGATTTGATATATAACATGACCATATTCGGTTTAAAAATAAAATTTGACGCCACGGGCCACGCCCATTTTTGACCCCGGGTGGGTCACCATTTTAACAACTTTGAAAGAGCATTGTGCATCGATCATTCCTACCAAGTTTCGTCGAAATCCGCTAGCGGTTCATGAGAAGAAGATTTTTTAAGAATTTATGCTATTTTTAGACGGCGGCCATCTTGGATTAGCGATGACCTCCATTTTAACAAATCTCGAAAAGGCTTCACACATGGACCAAAACTTTTAAGTTTGGCTACCATGGGCCAAGCGGTTCATGTGAAGAAGAATTTTGAAATCTGTAATAAAAGAACGACCTTTTTGACCTTTCGGCGGCCATCTTGGATGACATAACAATCCGATTTCGACAGAAAATGCACCAGAGTGATCGCCTCATTGATACCTTCAATTTGATATATGACATGACCATATTCGGTGAAAAATAAAATTTGACCCCAATTTGACCACACGGGCCACGCCCATTTTTGACCCCGGGGTCACCATTTTAACAACTTTGAAAGAGCAATGTACATCGATCATTCCTACCAAGTTTCGTCGAAATCCGGCTAGCGGTTCATGAGAAGAAGATTTTTTAAGAATTTATGCTATTTTTAGACGGCGGCCATCTTGGATTAGCGATGACCTCCATTTTAACAAATCTAAAAAGGCTTCACCAATGGACCATAACTTTTAAGTTTGGCTACCATGGGCCAAGCGGTTCATGTAAGAAAAGAATTTTGAAATCTCTAATAAAAGAACGACCTTTTGACCTTTCGGCGGCCATCTTGGATGACATAACAATCCGATTTCGACAAAAATGCACCAGAGTGATCGCCTCATTGATACCTTCAAATTTGATATATGAAATGACCATATTCAGTCAAAAATTAAAATTTGACCCCAATTTGACCCCACGGGCCACGCCCATTTTTATAACCCCAGGGTCACCATTTTAACAACTTTGAAAGAGCAATGTACATCGATCATTCCTACCAAGTTTTGTCGAAATCCGGTTGGCGGTTCTTGAGAAGAAGATTTTTTAAGAATTTGTGCTATTTTTAGACGGCGGCCATCTTGGATTACATAATGACGTCATTTTAACAATTTTGTAATCCACCTACCTATGGACCATGACCATGAAGTTTGGTGACCATAGGCCCAATGGTTACCGAGGAGAAGACGTTTGAAAATGTTCACGGACGACGGACGACGGACGATGGACACATTGCGGTAACAATAGCTCACATGAGCTTCGCTCAGGTGAGCTAAAAAACAAAACATATTTAAAAATTCACTTATTTGAGCTGCAAAAAGCAAACACTTTGCTTTTTACAGCTCAACAAAGTAAATTTTCAACTTTATTACAGTATTTTCACAAATCAATTTGAAAATCAATGCATATTTTCACATGGCTGTGAATATTGTATACTCCCAATTTTGATAATCAATACTCATTCTGTTAAAATAAGTGCGTAAAATACGCCAATACGCACCTTATCTGGAACTCTGTAGTGGTATAATTACCTCAAGTTCCCGGATCTGCTCCTCACGGTCCTGGATGAGGGCTAGATCGTCGTCTATAACCTGTTCTTGTGCCATAAGCTGCGTTCGTCGAGTATCGTCCGCCACCAACTGCGTTTGATCTTCCTCCTCCGCTTCCTGATTGGTCAAATGTTTAAGAGTTTAAGAGTTCAAAATGAATGGGTTTAACATCCCAGCAACAGCTACGGTCATTTAGAGATGGACCCCTTTTTCAAGTCTCATCTGAAAGACCAGTGGAATGGAAATACTATGAAATTTTTTTTGATGCCCATGGTGGGGATTGAACCCACAATCTCTAGTATTGAAGTCCAACCTCTAACCTCTCGGCCACAACTCATCCCTGTTTTAGCGTTTAACCGGACAGCAACACCTGGGTTTATATAGACACAGGGCGTCAGTTTCAAGTCACATCCGAAAGGCCATGGGATGGATACTATAAAGGTACTTATTTCATACCAGGGTGGAGATCTAACAGTTTTAAAGGTACATGCCCATTCGTATGCCCATTCAGTAGACATCATCTGAGATATTTTCTGGCAAAACTAGATTGGTAGGTAAGCGAGGCTTACAGAATACCCCCCGCGTGGGCACAGGTACCCCTAAATATATAAAATTGTCCAAGTGTGTGGGCTTGTGACCTCGACTCTGGGCATAGCGGGGGCGGCACGAACGTGAATTTGTCACAGGTGGTAGAGGTCCATTGGAGCAATGCGAGTGTGAAATGTCAAGCAGATCCGAGCAAGGAAATAGAAGTTATAACCGATTTCTCTGATGTTAAGTTTTGTAAAGAGACTAAGTATGTGATCTTGACCTTGAGATCAGCGGGGATATGTCACAGCATGATAGTAGAGCCCGAGAGGAATGCATGCATGAAATATTAAGAATTTTCAATGAAAGAAATAGAAGTTATAAGATATTTCTCTGATGTTAAGTTTTGTAAAGAGACTAAGTATTTGACCTTGACCTTGGGATCAGCGGGGGTTGGACGGTCGTGATTTGGCCACAGCTGGTAGTAGAGCCTTACAGGAATGCATGTGTGAAATATTAAGCATTTCAGATGAAGGAAATAGAAGTTATAACAATATTTCTCTGATTTTAAGTTTTGTAAAGAACTAAGTATTTGACCTTGACCTTGGGATCAGCGGGGGTTGGACGGTCATGGATTTGGCACAGCATGGTAGTAGAGCCTTACAGCAATGCACGAGTGAAATATTAAGCATTTTAGACGAAGGAAATAGAAGTTATAACATATTTCTCTGATGTTAAGTTTTGTAAAGAGACTAAGTATTTGAGTTTGACCTTGGGATCAGCGGGGGTTGGACGGTCGTGGATTTGGCACAGAATGGTAGTAGACCCTTACAGGAATGCATGTGTGAAATATTAAGCATTTTAGATGAAGGAAATAGAAGTTATAACAATATTTCTCTGATGTTAAGTTTAGTGACGGACGGACGCACGGACGTACTTACGAGACGTACATTGTGGGGTTCCTAACTAACCCATCCTAAATCAAACCCCATAAAGATCAATCAAACAGAAAAAACAACCCCATAAGACAAAATAACCCGACAAGAGCAATTTATAACGGGGTTAAAATGAAATAAGCATCTCTTAACAAGTCCATCACTGTGTGGTTAACCTAACAATGTAGCTCTCGTTTGTCCGGACAAACGGACGCACGCACGGACGTTCCTACAAATGGATACTTATGTGGCTAATCCTAACCTTTTCCTTTGTTCATCCCTATTGTTCTGTAGCCACATAAACCCATTTTTAGCCACATAAAATCACGGAACAATAGAATATTACATAACCTATTGTTCTCCTAGCAACATATGTATCCATTTGTAAGCTCGGACGGACACACAACCTGACTCCAGTATACGCACCCACAACTCGTTGTGGGGGGTATAATAAACATGCATTCACCATTACCGCACGTATTGATTGGCAGTATTATACATTTTATATAAGACGTAACTTTCCACACTGATATCAGGGGCGATAACCGTGTTTCCTTAAAATGTTAACGGATATTACTGTTTATACTCTGTATTTATTTTTTGATGTGCAATGAACATACTTTATAATCTTTCGAAAATATTATTTTTTCAGGTGACACATTTAATGCCTCATTTGCATATGAAAATAGCCTGATACCAGTGCGCGTCACTATCAGTAAAATAAATATTACTAAATGCTTATATCTATATAGCGGCCACTCGTAATCTTTAGAACTGGTGGAATAGTGACACAATTATACACTTATTTAATTCCTATAAAGAACATGTTGTGCCTATTGAGTGGGCATGTACCTTTACTTTCCTTAATGTCACATGATTGTCAACCTAACCTTCTTGATTGGTAAAATTTGGGTTGGAGGCTTTTATGTAAATAAAGTTTAAATATTTATTTTACAACGATTACAAACAAGAGCAAGAGCACTTATACAAATACTTTTATTGGAATATATGGAGGCGTAAGGGTCGTCCTTAAAGTGGGAGGAATCCCAAGTACCCAGAAAAAGAAAATCTTGTCTGATGTGGTGTTCACCATACCATATCACGTACTGCCCTGGTCAGTCAGTTTGTTTGTTTGACTATTGGTGTTCAACGGCCTATCAACAGCTAAGGTCATTTAAGGCCAGGCCAACGGGTTCGATCCGCATGTAACCTGTTGCATTGGGGAGAAAATCCCAAAATGAGAACAGAATATTTACATCAAAATAAATATATAATCAGCCCTGAAATCATAATAATACGACCTGGTGCCAGGTTCATATGACACCTAAGTCACTTGGCCCCTAAATAAGGGATGGGAAATGGGTCAGGTCATGGGCTATAACTGTTTGCCTGCCATTAGTATTTTACTGTTAACTTTTATTGACACATTTGGTTAACTGTAATCGCTACTTTTTTCCAAATGTTGTTGGTAAATTTTAGTTTCTGTTATTGTATTAGCCTAAACCCCAATATTGAAGCTGAAGACCAGGCACTACAAAACAGGGGCATCGGAAGCATCATACGATTGGTACAGCAAAGGTAGGGGGTGTCCCAACCCACCCCACCCACACAAAGCATATGTTCAACTGAGTGGTAACAACATAAACTTTTGATGAGAAATGAGAAAGAATATTTAGCTGCAGTAATATTTAGCTGCAGTAATAATTAGTATCAAACGAGATATAGCGGACATGAAAAACAAAACCAACAAGAGTTCCGAAGGTCACAATATATGCCCGTCGAGGCAAGGCCAGTCAACAAGGGGAGATAACTCACTGAAAACCAATAGGCTTCTTCATCTTGCCTTGATAAACATGTATACCGAATTTGGTTACGATTGATGAAGTAGAACTTGAGTTATTGCGTGGACAAGGATACAGAGTGGGAAAATTAAAAATGACCGCCAAGGGGAGATAAGTCATCGAAAAAATGTCAAAATCAATAGGCTTCTTCGTCTTGCCGTGATAAACATGTACCGGTATACCAAATTTGGTTACGAGCGGTCCAGTAGAACTTGAGTTATTGCGTGGTCAAGGATACAGAGTGCGAAAAATAAAAATGGCCGCCAAGGGGAGATAAGTCATCGGAAATTTTTGAAAATCAATAGACTTCTTCGTCTTGCCGTGATAAACATGTATACCGCATTTGGTTACAATCCATCAAGTAGAACTCCAGTTATTTCGTGGACAAGTTGTGCCCGCCGCCACCCCGCCTGCCGCCCGCTACCCCCGCTCCGCCCCCGCCCGTACAAGATGAATACATAATACGTCCCGTTTTTTCAAACGGGCGTATAAAAATTCCAGTTCAAGTCAACAGTATGGGAAAAGCATAGTTCATGTTTACATACATTAATAATAATAATTACATTCCTAACCAAGTTTTTAATAAACTAGATGGCCGCGGCCTGCATGTCGCGCCTTGTGGCGAGGCATGGACACTAAAAAAAAAGATATAGTATAACGAAAAACTTAACCAAACAAGAGCTGTAGGAGAACAGCATAGCTCGACTATGAGGGTTGTCGATGTACACATAGCTTGACAAAGAAGGTGGCTGCGGCCTACATAAAAACCTTAACCAAGGTTGACTAAAAACATTAACCAAGGGAAACTAGAAATGTGGCCTGTCGGCATACGAATACCCCCACTGGCAGCCAAAGAAAACGAGGCATTTTTTATCATAAACCATTTAGCCGAGCGTTTAGGTTTCAAACGCATCAAGTCTGTGACCTTGACCCTGGGCATAGTGTGATAATCCATGCATCGGTGTAGAAGATATAGAGCGGAAGGGAATTTCAATAGGTTTGACCTTTGACCTTCAACTATGACCTTGACCTTGGACGTAGGTGCGTGGTTATTGATCGAGACACACCTTCTCATCCTGAGAAACATTTGTGCCAAGGCATTTGATAATCCATGCATCGGTGTAGAAGATATAGAGCGGAAGGGAATTTCAATAGGTTTGACCTTTGACCTTCAACTGTGACCTTGGACGTAGGTCCGTGGTTAGCAATTTGATAATCCATGCATCAGTGTAGAAGATATAGAGCGGAAGGGAATTTCAATAGGTTTGACCTTTGACCTTCAACAGTGACCTTGACCTTGGACATAGGTGCGTGGTTATTGATCGCGACACACCTTCTCATCGTGAGAAACATTTGTGCCAAGCCATTTGAGAATTTCAATATTTTTGACCTTTGACCTTCAACTGTGACCTTGACCTTGGATGTAGGTGCGTGGTTATTGATCGTGATACACCTTCTCATCCTGAGAAACATTTGTGCCAAGGCATTTGATAATCCATGCATCAGTGTAGAAGATATAGAGCGGAAGGGAATTTCAATAGGTTTGACCTTCAACTGTGACCTTGACCTTGGACGTAGGTGCGTGGTTATTGATTGCGACACACCTTCTCATCATGAGAAACATCTGTGCCAAGCCATTTGATAATCCATGCATCGGTGTAGAAGATATAGAGCGGAAGGGAATTTCAATAGGTTTGACCTTTGACCTTCAACTGTGACCTTGGACGTAGGTGCGTGGTTAGCAATTTGATAATCCATGCATCGGTGTAGAAGATATAGAGCGGAAGGGAATTTCAATAGGTTTGACCTTTGACCTTCAACTGTGACCTTGACATTGGACGTAGGTGCGTGGTTATTGATCGCGACACACCTTCTCATCATGAGAAACATTTGTGCCAAGCAATTTGATAATCCATGCATCGGTGTAGAAGATATAGAGCAGAAGGGAATTTCAATAGGTTTGACCTTTGACCTTCAACAGTGACCTTGACCTTGGACGTAGGTGCGTGGTTTTCCAAGTATGGTTGCTGTAGGCCCAGGAGTATTCCATATACAAGCTTGAGTAAAAAACGTAACCAAGGGGAGATAACTAAGTAATCCAATGATAAATGTAGGTCAGGGTCAAATATAGGTCAGGGATTATTGATGTACATCACTAGGAGATGGAAGTTGTCCAAGTATGGTTGATGTAGGCCCAGAAATGAGTGAGTGAGTGAGTGAATAGGGTCTAACGTCCGCTTTTCTGACATAGAGGTACAAGCCTCAGGGAGTCTACACGCAGACGGGTCAACGGGGTCGAGTCCCATATCCACCTGTCCAAGGGGGGTAAATCCCAACTTCAGAACTCAATATTTACAATCAAAATATATATTCAGTCCTGAAATTAGAACAACCTGATCTGGTGCCAGGCCCTCGCCACACCAGCATCATTTATCCCATCCCCTAAAAGTAATAGGATTAGCGCTAATCTTACTTTTATATATGGGGCATAGCCCGACTCAACTCTCACATACAAGAAAGCCAAAAATGTACATGAGGGCCAAATCCGGTATAGTGGGTTCCGGAAAGTATGAACCCAATCGTTAAGCCAGTTTAGTCGCCTTTTACGACAAGCAAGGCCCAGAAGTATTCCATATACAAGCTTGACTATAAACATTAACCAAGTAATTGAAGGTTAAATGTAGGTGAAGGTAAAATAAAGGTCAGGGGTTATTGATGTACATCCCTATGAGAAAAAGTTATCCAAGTATGGTGTCTGTATGCACAATAGTATTCCATCTACAAGCTTGACTAAAAACCTTAACCAAGGTTGAGTAAAAACCTTAACCAAGGGGAATTAAGTAAGTAATTTAAGGTTAAATGTAGGTCAAGGTCAAATATAGGTCAGGGTTGTTGATGTACATCACTAGGAGATGAAGTTGTGCAAGTATGGTTGGTGTAGGGCCATGAGTATTCCATCTACAAGCTTGACTAAAAACCTTAACCAAAGAGAATTAAGTAAGTAATTCAAGAGGAAATGTAGGTCAAGGTCAAAATATAGATCAGGGGTTATTGA
>CM055273.1:26696806-26721207 GCA_029237695.1 Conchocele bisecta
ACTATCAGTAAAATAAATATTACTAAATGATTATATCTGTATAGCGGGCACTCGTAATTTTTAGAACTGGTGGAATAGTGACACAATTATACACTTATTTAATTCCTACAAATAACATTCTGTGCCTACTGAGTGGGCATGTACCTTTAAGTAAGTTTGAATAACCTCTGAAGGGAAGCACATTTAATACATATTTATTTTAGCAGTCACTTTTTTATTGCATTAAATTTTAGACCACATATTCTTTATCAAAATAGTTGTAAACTGTATTGGCAGTCCTATGTGACGTCCATATATAAGTCGTGAACTGGATGTTTTCAGCCGGATGTTGCTCGGGCCTCGACTGCACGTCAAAATCATGATAAACAAATTTCTAAAGCGCGACATCAAAACAACCCCATGGCGCTGCAGTAATTTGTGTAGCATGATTTCTTGATTTGACATGCAGCCTAGGCTCGCTGAACGTCATGACGTCCGGCTCATAACATCTCGGAGTCACAGCCACAAATATATTAAGTCATCACTCGTGTAAGATCCTCTATTATAAGTAAGTCGTGTAGCAAAATGTGTAAACAAAAGCGATGAACAAACAAGAAAACTGAAGTTGGATGCTAATGACATCTTTATGTTATTATTACTTCAGCCAATGTCGTTGTAATTGCTGTTCCAAGCATCAAGCATGCCGGTCATGTATCGATGTTGTTGTGCGTACGTGGATGTTCTAGTGTAGAAAGGCCATGAAATCAGTAAAAATTAATTTATGTGTAAATAAAATGTACATAATTATAAAAATTGAATTGTGTAATTTGCTGTTCATCTGGATGATGACACAGGTTGAAGTAACGGACCGAGGTCTATAAATACATTAAATATACCTAAAAGCATTAATATAAAGCTAAAAAAATAAAAACATTTAGCTTATTTTTTTTATGACTTATTAAGGCTTTTAGGTATATTTAGTGTATTTATAGACCTCGGTTCGTTACTTCAAACTGTGGATCATGAATGGTCCTGGGCGCATGAAAAAATGCCTGAGTACATTTAGTCACCACCCTATTTGTCGTCCATCTGTCCAACTGTCTGTCTGAGATTTGCGTTATGGTTTCCGTCTCTATCTCTGTTAACGAAAGTCGGACCGGCTTTAGACTTCCTATGCTTATTTGTCATCAAAATATTGTGGGTGGCAGGCGGGATCTGTACCGGAATTCTGACTGGAGACCTGTATTGACCCTCACATACGTCTTTGGCATTTTGTATGTGACAATTGAATCTGGTCTACCCCTTATGTGAGTATTACGATTATTCGTAATCCTATGTAGGGGGAGGGGTCAAGTGACTTTGGTGTGGTACGGACCTGACAACAGGTCGGGTTATTTTAATTTCAGGGCTGAATGTATCTTTTCTCGATGTCAATAATTCAGGCATGGGAGTGGAACACTATCCCCAATCCTGAAAATTTATTTGAGCAGCGGATTGCGCTGCAATTTGCTAGGGGGGTCTGGGGGCATGCCCCCCCCCCCCCGCATATTTTTTTTTCAATTCTAGATGCTCTGTGCTTCATTCTGAGGTATATTTAGCATTAAATAGATCACATTTTCCCCTGAAAAAATATGCTATAATTAGGGAAAATTGGCAACATAATCCATTTCAATTTAAAATAATACTTGCAACAAGAAGTCAGTACATGTATAACAGGGATTCCGCTGGGGAAAATAAAATAATCGCCACTTAAAAAAAAAAAAAAATCTTTTTTTTTTTCGAAAAATGTAATTTTTTTCGCCATTCTCAACGGATTTACAAGATTCACACAAGTGGTCCTTGGGACCTCAAATCTGGATTTTCGGATTAATCCGGAAATTTCCCATGCCTGAAATATTCCATTTTGATTTTGAGATTTCCCCCCCAATGCAACAGGTTAAAACGGAATCAAACCCGATTGCCCGACCTTACATGACCGTAGCTGTTGATAGGCCGTTAAACACCAATAAACAAACAAACAAATCATCAAAATATTAGTACCAGTTATGCATAGCTTCTGATTCGCTGACACATACCTGCAGCCTGATAAAGATCTATACTGTTTGTCAGAAGCATCACGAGAATTGCAGACCCGGATCTGACTGCGGATTCTCAGGCTGATCTGTATCTGCACTGGTCGATTAGGTCATCAACCCCATTTCTTCAGTCATGGCGGCATTTATTATTTAACCCTTACATCACTATCTTATATTTTTGTCGTCTGCTGTTTATTTTCTATTTTCCATTTTTATCATCAAAAACATGCTTTGACAGCACTTTAGAATAATTTACAACATGCTTTGACAGCACTTTAGAATCATTTCCATTGGAAATGATTCTGAAGTTCTGTCAAACCATGTTTTTATTGAGAAATAAGGAAAGATATAAAAGCAACAGCAAACGACAATTGTGTGTAGCGGTCTAAGGGTTGAACTGTATTTACACTAATTGTAAACATAAAAAGTAATCTTATTACATGACCCAACGTAATTGTAATGCAATCAATTGTGTTTGAACTCAATGAATGTAATTATAATGTACTTGATTTCAGTTTATACCCAAGGTAATTGTAATTGAATCCATTACATTTCCAAAGTAATCGTCTCTGCCTGTCCGTCACATGATCACCGTGACGGCATCGGATTGGGGTGAACATTTTCTGCAATACTTATATCCCAGTTAACCGTTAGTGTGCAATATAGTTCCATAATGATGTTAATGTCATGTCGATTTCAGACTGATGTCATGTGGATGTGATACTGTCGTCATGCAGATGTTCATATTGATTTCATGTTGATGTCATGTTTGATGTCATATTGACATAATCCGTAGTTTCTAGTATGTATATTTTGCTAGTTCCGGTTTGAGAGGTTACACTGTACATGTAGTTGTGATACATCGTATCTTTTAAGTTCACTAACAAACGTACACGGCTGTTTGCTGAGAAAATGTATACTACGATGTTTGCTGCGACTGATAAACGTGCAGGGCAGTGTTATACAGTATGCTTATGGTATAATTGTTTTGCCTTATTTTAGGGGAAGGAGCTAAGTGACTTGGTGTGGTATGGACCTGGCACCATGTCGGTTTATTCTAATATAAGCATGATAAGGGCAGAATATATTTGTTATCGATGTTAATATTCGGTTCTGATTTTGGGATTCCCCCCCCCCCCTCCCCCCCCCACACCAATGCAGCAGGTTA
The DNA here is from genome assembly GCA_029237695.1 of Conchocele bisecta. Lineage (NCBI taxonomy): Eukaryota > Metazoa > Mollusca > Bivalvia > Lucinida > Thyasiridae > Conchocele > Conchocele bisecta. The sequence continues at coordinate 26,700,029 of CM055273.1, forward strand.
CAACGGGATCGAACCCGTTTGCCCGGCCTTATATGACCTTAGCTGTTGATAGGCCGTTAAACACCAATAAACAAACTAATTGTTTTGCTGACAACAGCACAGCTACTGTCACTGAACGATGAACAACATAACGCGTATTGGTGCCTAAAATAACATCATGGTGGAGTTTTTAGCAAGGGATGTGGGAGGCTGATCTGAGTGAAATAAAATTCATTGTGAGTATTTCCTACATTGTTGAGCTAGGCTATCGTCATATCAGTTGAATATTGGTCTTTCAGCATACAACACGCAACAGACGGTTAGAGAAAATTGCCCGAGACGGTGGCTGTTGTAGTGTGTGAGCATATGACATGATACGATTAGTTGTGAACAGTAACTCTTGTTCACACGGTACGGGAGTAGATTGCAAGAGTTTCTGTTCGCAACTATGATAAGATGTGCAGGCTGATTTCTGGCTATGTTGGTCATGAACGTCGTAAGGTCCTTTTTCTCAGCTGTTGGCCCGCATGTAATTCATAACTGTGACTGGAGAAATGAGGCTTATGACATTTGCTGCCAGTGTTGACCCAGACTGAAGATCCGTCTCTGATCAGGCTATACATGTGAAGCACTGGCTATGCTTCTTACTGATGGCATAATAGTTATTGCGTAAGCACAGCATCATGTGCTGAAGCTGCAATGTTCTGTAAGCACATCATCATATACTGAAGCTGGTCAGCACTGTTTCAACGTATGAGGCTTTGCTTATGCAATATAGAGTTCATATTTAATCTGCTTGTCCTGTCGGGGAGTGTGTTGGAAAGTCAGGAGCTAGACTGCCTACAAATGGGTGGCAGGTGGGAGCATACGATGGGTAATTTAACGATCGGGGTTCATACTTACCGGAATTCGGACTGGAGACTTGTAGCAGATTTCATCAAAATTGCAAAGTATACTTTTCTAGCAAAGTATACTTTGAGGGAGTAATCATTTATTTTCCCCGAAATGCATTATGTCATATAGAACTAACAAATGCATATATTTCATGATTAAAAGTATGCAGAATTATTATTCTGAATTTATTACATTATCACAGCCAAATTGGCTGTGATAATGTAATAAATTCAGTATAATAACAAAAACAAAAAATTCATCATAAAATTGAAAATTTCTCCCTCAAAGTATACTTTGCTACTAAAGTATACTTTGCAATGTTGATGAAATAGGCTACAGGTTTGACCCTCACATACGTCTTTGACATTTTGTATGTGACAGTTTTACCCCTTTAAGTGAGTATTACGATTATTCGTAATCCTATTTTAGGGGAAGTGGCCAAGTGACTTGGTGTGATATGGACCTGGCACCAGTAGCCTATTTCATCAACATTGCAAAGTATACTTTAGTAGCAAAGTATACTTTGAGGGAGAAATTTTCAATTTTATGATAAATTTATTAATTTTTTATTATACTGAATTGATTACATTATCACAGCCATTATGGCTGTGATAATGTAATAAATTCAGTATAATAATTCTGCATACTTTTAATCATGAAATACATGCATTTGTTAGTTCTATATGAAATAATGCATTTCAGGAAAAATAAATGATGACTCCCTCAAAGTATACTTTGCTAGTAAAGTATACTTTGCAATGTTGTTGAAATAGGCTACAGGTCAGGATATTCTAATTTCAGGGCTGAATATATTTTTTCTCGATGTAAATATTCAGTTCTGATTTTGGGATTTTCCCCACAGTGCAGCAGGTGAAAACGAGAGCCCGTTTGCCCGGCCTTACATGACTTTAGCTGTTGATAGGCTATTTAACACCAATAAACAGACAAACAAATAGACTGCCTACAAATGCCATAAGCATCAGTTTACTGTTTCAGCCATGAATACAAATTGTGTAACATGTATATATTGTGTATATATTAAAACAATAAATGCAAACTCATCAACCTATTAACAGAACACAGTGTTTATTTGTCATTGTACTGGTTGACTACCAAATTCAGATGATTTTATAAAGAAATCGAACAGATGTGGAAAAAATACCAACAAACGTAGTTTGGCATAACATGAGAATCGTCTTTATTCAAAGTTAATGTTGTATATGCATGCTTTGAAAATATGTCTTGTTGGTTATACTTTAAACAATATGTATTAAGTGATACTGTTACAGTTGAACACAATTTCATGTCGCTAAATCATGTCATTTTACCAAAAGCACGACTTGTGCTTATCTCCGTTCCCTGATATAGCGAGGATTCTACGGCACTGAACTTATCATATTGCACTGCTAATTTTCAGTAAACCACGTGGAAAAGTTTACAAAAGCCCCAGAGAAGATGCAGTGGCATTTTCCGATCTTTGTCAAACGGCACAAGATATAAACTGGCTGTTGGCTTGAACGCACAAAGATGGCCGAACGGGCAACTCCATGACAGTAACGAGGCAATGTTCACAAACATGTAAACTATTTCTCACATCATTGTTGGAAAGTAATTATGTTTGAATCATATGGTGATCAGGGGTATGACGGGTCCTTAACCGTTTCAACACAACATGCCTGTATAGTGGTATTGGCAAACAGTGTATATCCAGTAGCCTATTTCACCAACATTGCAAAGTATACTTATCTAGCAAAGTATACTTTGAAGGAGAAGTTTTCAATTTAAGGATAAATTTATTAATTTTTATTATACTGAATTTATTACATTATCACAGCCATTGCCATTTTGGCTGTGATAATGTAATAAATTCAGTATAATAATTCTGCATACTTTTAATCATGAAATACATGCAGTCGTTACTTTTATATGAAATAATGCATTTCGGGAAAAATAAATGTTTACTCCCTCAAAGTATACTTTACTAGAAAAGTATACTTTGCAATGTTGGTGAAATCGGCTACAGATGAGTCGGCTCATGACGAGCCGTCTCGTCAGGATCTTCACATTTTGCAAGTAATTTCATATTTTTGAGAATAAAAAACACCCACTTGTCATACATGGACTGGTCTGAAAACTGGTCATTTTGTGACGATTGGATTGGTTGCAAAATTAGCATATCAAATTCCATTCCAGTTACTTAGAGGTGAAAGGGTTACAAATGCGGCGGGAACGGATTATCGTTGTCTATTGATATTTTTCGGTTTTATTTGTTTTCTTCAATAAAATCAAAACATTTGTTGGCAGTCGATGTTATTATTCAACTCCCTGTATGCATGTAAGTTGATATTATATATAGTTCCGCGTGCCCAGTCAATAGTAACAATTATTAGCCAATTCCCGATATAAGTTGATATTAAATAGTTTTGACTAATCCCCTGGGTTATGACGTTCCTGGGCAATAGTTCTGCGTGCCCGTTCAATAGTTCCGCGTGCCCAGTCAATAGTAACAATTATTAGCCAACTCCCGATATAAGTTGATATTAAATAGTTTTGACTGGCTTTTGACGTGACTGGGCAGTAGTTCCGTGTCAAAACTATTTCGCCCCTGAAAATCGTCATGATTTTTGTCGAAGATTACGTCGGCGCCTCTGGGCAATAATGCCTCGGATCGTCCACAGCACCTCGTGGAAATAGTTTTGACTTTCCCCCGAAAGACCATGACATAACCGTATACTATTTCACCCCTGAAAATCCTGCGTCATGAATTTTGTCGAAGATTACATAACATACAATTCAACGTAGATCGGTCCGTCGCGCCAAATTTACGTTCATTGTGTCACACACACTGTTTACAGGTTGAGTAATAAACTCGTTATTTCATGGTCATTTCGGGGAACGGTCTAACCATATTGCCCCTCGGTGCTGTGGACGACCCGATGCACTATTGCCGTCGGCCTTTCGGCCTCACGGCAACAGTGCCTCGGGTCGTCCACAGCACCTCGGGGCGATAGTTTTGACTGTTCCTTGAATGACCATGGAATAGCTGTATAATAATTCTCACCTGGAAACAATTAGCATGCGCTGTCAAGAAAGGTTTTCATTAAGAAAAATGGAATTTGAAAAATAAACAAAAGACATGATTCCATTCAGTATTAGAAGTGTTGTATAGTCTGTCAGCCGATACACCATGGGAACATCATTCAAAATATAATTGCGACCATGTTATTTTTACATGCGTATGCTTCGGTCAACATAATTCGCAGAGCCCCGTCGCTTGTCTACAATCTTTGTCGATTTATCGGGGGCCATTTTGATCATGTTTTCCGCCGTGACCGAGGTCGCGTGACCATCAACTAACATCTGCTGTAGTTTCTCGTAGTAAGAGTCTTCCTTCACAATGACTTCCGGCATACGGATGTCGCGCAGTATTCCCTTCCGGAAGTTCCTGATCACTCCAATCGCTATGATTATGGCGTTAATGGCGGCCAAGATGGCGCTCGTGATTGTGACGTACATCGTCCATCCCGGGTCCCCGTCAGATGTTTCTGGAGCCTTGGACGGTATCAGACCGGATTTCTTCTTCACGAATATCACCACCGTTAGTATAGTTACGCCCCCTGAACATGCTGAAACGGACGTAGAGGTACATGAGCTGACTGATGTTAGCATGGTGCAATGAGGATTGTAGCTAGTTATTTCCCTTTCAATTTATTTATAGAGATTCGGTCCAAGTTGTATATTGTGACACATCTATTCTTACCGCAATGTGTCCGTCGTCCATCCGTCATCCGTCGTCCGTCCGTGAACATTTTCAAACGTCTTCTCCTCGGTAACCATTGGGCCTATAGTCACCAAACTTCACAGTCATTGTCCATAGATAGTGGGATTGCAAAATTGTTAAAATGACGTCATTACGTAATCCAAGATGGCCGCCGTCTAAAAATAGCACAAATTCTTAAAAAATCTTTTTCTCAAGAACCTCAAACCGGATTTCGACAAAACTTGGTAGGAATGATCGATGTACAATGCTCTTTCAAAGCTGTTAAAATGGTGACCCCGGGGTCAAAAGTGGGCGTGGCGCGTGGGGAATTTTGGGGTCAAATTTTATTTTTGACCGAATATGGTCATGTCATATATCAAATTGAATATATCAACGAGGCGATCGCTCTGGTGCATTCGTTGCCGAAATCGGATGGTCATGTCATCCAAGATGGCCGCCGAAAGGTCAAAAGGTCGTTCTTTTATTACAGATTTCAAAATTCGTCTTACATGAATCGCTTGGCCCATGGTAGCCAAACTTAAAAAGTTATGGTCCATGGGTGAAGCCTTTTCAGATTTGTTAAAACGGAGGTCATCGCTAATCCAAGATGGCCGCCGTCTAAAAAATAGCATAAATTCTTAAAGAATCTTCTTCTCATGAACCGCCCGCCGGATTTCAATGAAACTTGGTAGGAATGATCGATGTACAATGCTCTTTCAAAGCTGTTAAAATGGTGACCCCGGGGTCAAAATTGGGCGTGGCGCGTGGGGTCATTTTGGGGTCAACTTTTATTTTTGACCGAATATGGTCATGTCATATATCAAATTGAATATATCAACAAAGGCGATCGCTCTGGTGCATTTGTTGCCGAAATCGGATGGTTATGTCATCCAAGATGTCCACCGAAAGGTCAAAAGGTCGTTCTTTTATTACAGATTTCAAAATTCGTCTTACATGAATCGCTTGGCCCATGGTAGCCAAACTTAAAAAGTTATGGTCCATGGGTGAAGCCTTTTCAGATTTGTTAAAACGGAGGTCATCGCTAATCCAAGATGGCCGCCGTCTAAAAAATAGCATAAATTCTTAAAGAATCTTCTTCTCATGAACCGCCCGCCGGATTTCAATGAAACTTGGTAGGAATGATCGATGTACAATGCTTTTTCAAAGTTGTTAAAATGGTGACCCCGGGGTCAAAAATGGGCGTGGCACGTGGGGTCAAATTGGGGTCAAATTTTATTTTTGACCGAATGTGGTCATGTCTATATCAAATCGAAGGTATCAAAGAGACGATCGCTCTGGTACATTGTTTGTCGAAATTGGATGGTCATGTCATCCAAGATGGCCGCCAAAAGGTTGTTCTTTTATTAGAGATTTCAAAATTCTTCTTCACACGAACCACTTGGCCCATGGTGGCAAAACTTCACAGTTATGGTCGATAGGTGAAGCCTTTTCAGATTTGTTAAAACGGAGGTCGTCGCTAATCCAAGATGACCGCCGTCTAAAAATATCACAACTTCTTAAAAAATCTTCTTCTCATGAACCGCCAGCCGGATTTCAATGAAACTTGGTAGGAATGATTGATGTACAATGCTCTTTAAAATATGTTACAATGGTGACCCCGGGGTGAAAAATGGGCGTGGCCCGTGGGGTCAAATTGGGGTAAAATTTTATTTTTCACCGAATATGGTCATGTCTATATCAACTCTAAGGTATCAAAGAGGCGATCGCTCTGGTACATTTTTTTGTCGAAATTGGATGTTCATGTCATCCAAGATGGCCACCAAAAGGTCGTTCTTTTATTAGCGATTTCAAACTTATTCTTCACACGAACCACTTGGCTCATGGTGGCCAAACTTCACAGTTATGGTCCATGGATGACGCCTTTTCATATTTGTTAAAACGGAGGTCGTCGCTAATCGAAGATGGCCGCCGCCTAAAATAGCACAAATTCTTAAAACAATCTTCTTCTCATGAACCGCCAGCCGGATTTCGTCGAAACTTGGTAAGAATGATTGATGTACAATGCTCTTTTCAAAGTTCTTAAAATGGTGACCCCGGGATCAAAAATGGGCGTGGCCCGTGGGGTCAAATTTTATTTTTGACAAAATATGCTCATGTCATATATCAAATTGAAGGTATCGATGAGGCGATTGCTCTGGTGCAATATTTGTCGGAATCGGATGATTATGTCATCCATGATGGCCTCCAAAAGGTCCATTTATTCGAGATTTTGAACGTTTTTTTCTCAGGAACCACATGGCCAATGCTGGCCAAACTTCATAGTAAGTTAAGATCCTTAGGTGAAGCATTTACCGATTTGGTAAAATGAGTCATCGCTTGCTTAATCCAAGATGACCGCCATCTAAAAATAGCACAATTTTTTTAAAACATATGAACTCAATGTCATATTCTCCTCTGTTGTTCATGGAGTCAGGTGAGCGAATTAGGGTCATCATGGCCCTCTTGTTTTATGATGAAATCCAACAAGCAGTTCGATGCTAGAAAAATGTTGAAAATCTGATCGCACGTGACATTTTAACATTACAACCCTGCATACAATTCTTGATTTATGGCTATTACTTCATTATAGAACCGAATTTCAAAAAATAAAAAGATGGCTCATTGCTAAATTTTGCTGAAAAATGAGTTTATGGTGTTTAAATAGGTGTAAATGTTGGGCATGTTAACGTGAAACAGACAGTAAGTTATCACTTGGTTATTGGAAACTCTATATATATATATTGCAAGGAAACCCCAAGAGGAAGCAATATGCCCCCTTGCAATAGCACACGCAGGAATAACAAGCACCATCGATGGTAAATGTCTAATTGCGGTCTGTTGATGTGTAAACAGTAGTGTGATTTTATTTTACCAAATTAAAATGTTGAAATACCCAATTGTTTCAGAAATGATGGAGTGACAATACTCATTTACTAATTCCTTATCTGGAGCAAATATATGTACAAACGTATGCAAATAAAAGTAAAAATACATGCATGTAGTACTATAACTTTTGCAAATACATGTGCAAATAAATGTACAAATACATGTACAAACGTATACAAATACAGGTACAAATGCATGCAAATCATGCAGTACTATAACTTTTGCAAATACATGTACAAATACATGTACAAACGTATACAAATACATGTACAAACGTATGCAAATACATGTACAAATACATGTACAAACGTATACAAATACATGTGCAAACGTATGAAAATACATGTACAAATACATGTACAAACGCATGTAAATACATGTACAATCGTATGCAAATACATGTACAAACGTACTATAACTTTTGCAAATACATTTATACATCGTTCATGCAAATACATGTACAAATGCATGCAAATCATGTAGTACTATAACTTTTGCAAATATATGTAGGGTTAGGCGGAATCAATTGTCATCACTACCTTGATCCCGTCACACACTCGTTGCAAAAATGTAACACTTACTGAATCTCCTGTACCGAACTGTCCACATGCAGGCTCGACAAAAATGATTGATTGGGGTCATATACAGACAGGAATGTACCTGTATGGGGAGCACTGAACACTCAGCACTAAATACAATGATAATAGACACTTTCAGCACTAACTAGCACAAACTAAGTAGCACGCTTACTACCCCCCATCCCACATTTGACCGCAGTAGGTTATTTATTCAGGGCTCCAGATAAGGAATTAGTAATTCAATATTGTCACTCCATCATTTCTTAAGCAATTGGGTATTTCAAAAATGGGTAAAATGAAATCGCACTACTGTTTACACATCAACAGACAGCAATTATTGAATAGTTTGCTTCGAAATGAAAATAAGTATTGGCATTTCATTAGAAGTGTCTTAGAGACAATTCAAATGAAATACCAAGATGTGTTTTCTTAGAAAATAAGAAAAATACGCTATATTTATGGTAAGTTTATTGCTACAGCATGATAAAAGTACCATAAAATTGTATTGCTTTTTGATACCCGCTACTTCTGATTTTAATTGGGTTTTTGGCAATTTTAATTGGGTATTTAAGCAGATACGCAGCTTATCTGGAACAAGTTTATTTAATGTGTCCAATGGCCTATCAACAGCTAAGGTCATTTTAGGCCAGGTCAATGGGGTTGAATCCCATATTTCACATGTACGGATGGCGGAAATTTTGATCAGTCATGTACGCAGGATGATCTGGATCAATACGGGCCATACATGTCATATCGTCCCTTTTCTCTGGTGGGAACACATACATAGAATAAACATGATAATTTATCATTACGTAATAAATAATCATGCATTGTAAAAGATAATATGCCATGCTGCATCTATATTTGTGCTTAACGGCCTATCAACAGCAAAGGTCATTTAAGGCCGAGTCATGGGTTCGATCCCGTATTTAACCTGCTGCATTGGGGGGATTCCATCTAGAATTGTCTCAGAATGAACAATAGGGGTCTGGCATGTTTGATAGAATTCAATACATATATGTGGCTGTGACTGGATAAATAGGGCTTATGGGTTTTGCGACAAGTGTAGATCCAGATCAGCCTGTGCATCTGCACAGTCTGATCAGGATCTGCACTGTTCGTCTTTCCCGAAATGAAACACCGGTCATTCTTCTAACAATCAACATATATCATTATCATGCTACAGGAGTGTGTCACATATATAGTTTGTTTGTTTGTTTGTTTGCTGGGGTTTAACGGCCTATCAATAGCTAAGGTCATTTAAGGCCAGGTCAATGGGTTGAGTAATAAATCCAATATATTACCTGTACAAGTACATGTACAAATGGGGGGGGGGGGATCCCAAAATCAGAACTGAATATTTACAATAAAAATATATATATTCAGTCCTGAAATCAGAATAATACTGATCTGATGCCAGGTCCTCACCACACCAGAATCACTTGGCCCCCTCCCAAAAGCAGTAGGATCAGGAATAATCTTACTATTTTTATAATGGGAAATAACCCAATTCAACTCCCAGGTAACACAAGAGCCAAAGATAAAAACGTACATGAGGGCCAAACCATGCAAATCGTGATTCCTATAAGGAGGAACTCCTACCGTTAATTTCCATCACGTTCGCCCGACTAACCACCCACGTCACATAATTATGTAGATGATGATAAGACACCACAAGAAGTTCAAGTCAATCCTGACTTATTTTTAACACAAATGCTACTCAAGGTTTGCACTGTATGCCATTCAGTAAATGGAACATCCGTCATGCTTTCAAAAACGAGAGCAAGTGAACGGAGGCTCATGGATGACGCCGGCCGCTGCCTGGACCGACAAATAAAAACGTTAATGCAAATCATACGGACGGAATGACGAAAACAGTACAAACAGTATAGATGCTTCTCGTACTGTTGGAGTAATTTAAGCTACCACATAACACATGCAGACGGATACGCAATGCAAACACTAAATGCCTGACACCAAGAGCATAAAAAACATGCTTTCCTGAAATCTGTTGATCAATCTGCTAACAATTTCAGTACTTATGCCAATCAGGATCTACACTGATCACACGTGGCCTAATGCCCTTTGCAAACGGCACCAGATATTTGGAAAAGTGAAAGTGAATGAGTTAAACGTCATCAACAGCTAAGGTCATATAGAGACAGCACCACAGTTTAACAGTTTCATCCGACAGACCTGTGGTATGGAAATACTATGTAAGTATTTTTCACACATACATGTATGGTGAGGACTAAACTCACAACCACCGGTATTGAAACCAATGCCATATCCCCTAGGCCATGGCCCATCCCTCAGGTATATGGATTTTCTATTGAGCACCACATATGCAACATGGCATATTATCTCGCAGAAACGTCTAATACGCTCAGATCATGAACAGATGAAGAATCTACATTTTCCGGCGTCTTATCGGCAGATTTCTCGTCATCTTCGGTCTTTTGTTTCTCGTCCGCCATTTCGGCCTTGTCCCCGGTCTGACACTGTTTATCGTCCATTTCGTTGTTGCACAATATCCGAAACCGCGTCGTCGAGCAGCTCTCGCAGTCCTTTGTTCTCAATCTCCAACTGCGTGATGCGTTCTCGGTCCTGCACCGATGCGTTTTCGTCCATGCTCACATATTTCTGCATCATGTTTGCCATCTCGCAGACTTTGTGAATCAACTTCTCCATATCCTGTCAGATATAATTAATGTAGGGAATCACGGCTGAAATTTCAACGTGTGTGAACGTGAGTGGGTTTACCGTCCCTGCAACTGCTAAGGTCATATGAGACACGCTATGTGATTTTGTACCTTAAGAAATCTGCATTAATACGTTTACCAAAATTTACAATATTTTTCATAGATAGAGTCAAAAGTTGCGGAATCATATTATACAAAAACATTTTTAGACGCCATTTTCGGAAAATATTGTAAATTCTGTGAACATTTTTCATGAAATTACGCTGACGTCAGAAGGTACAAAATCACAGGGTATGTCTCATATAGGGACGGAACCTCAGTTTCATGTCTCGCCCGAAAAACTAGTGGGATGGACATACTATGGAAGTATTTTGTTCATACCTAGGACGAGAACTGAACCCACAGCCTCCAGTATTGAAGTACAATGTCATATCCGCTATGTCACGGCCCATACCTGCCTCAACAAATATCCTGCCTCAAATATCATGTCCTCTGGGATAAATATTTTGATCGTCTGATTCAGGTTTGATGTCTGTTCAATGGCGATGCCATGTGGCTCTGATTGGAGATATGTGGCTTATTAGCAACACAATTGCTACCCCTCTACGATATCTCTCCACCAGATAACCATATCGTAGGCAACTCATGTAGATAGGGGCTTATGGGATTTGTGACAAGTGTAGCTCCAGATCAATTAACACACTCATGTAGCCTGATAACAAACTATATTGCTTATTTGAAGCATGAAGGGTGTTCCATTGACGAAATGGCGAACAGTGCAGATCTGGCTCTACACTGGTCGTAATACCCATAAGCCTCATTTCTCCAATCACAACCACATATATGACAGGATCTGCCAAGACAATGGGGTAAATAGTTTTATTTTTTGTTAAATATATCGGATTTTATCGGATATAACCTACAACGGTGTTGTACCAAGGTCTCAGTTCCAAGGAGACAATTTCAGGTTTTGAATGCCTTTAAAAACTATACTAAGTCAATGAGAGGTTCTCATATTTTAAGGGACATGAACAGAAAGGAAAATGTCCATGTGGCTCGTTTTAGGCACAACAATTCTGCGGTATGTGCGATGTAATGCTGGTGTATTTCATTTTATGAGGTCTATAACTTTTGTAAACGCTTCGTAAATGTCCAGTGATCAGAACCGTGTGAGATCGTCTAAGCACCCATCTCAAATACAGATGTCATAAATTTGTATGTGAGTTTATACCTCTGCCACCAACGCATATTTGTGACTGTGACTGGAGTAATGGGGCTTATGGGTTTTAAGATTGGTATATATCCAGATCAGCATCCGCAAAGCCTGATCAGGATCTGCACTGTTTGTCATTCTATAAATTATGCACCCGTGGGTACATTGGTTACACAACCCATAAGACCAATTTCTCCTGTCACAGCCACATTTGAGCAATGTTGTCATTTCCGAGACATCGACCATTACCTTCCTGGCGCTGGTGTGTTACATATTTGGATTGTCTGATTCCAATCCCCAATGCCAATCAAAGGGGTCACTGGCAGAAATGAGAGAACTCCCTCGTGTATGCCCGACAATAGAACGAGTCAAGTGAAAGTGAATGGTTTTAATGTCCCAGTAACAGCTATGGTCCGGACCTCGGTTTAAAGTCTCATCCGAAGGACAAGTATAATGGAAGCACTATGAAAGTATTTCTGATGTTTGAACCCACAATCCCTGGTAGTGATGTTCAGTGCTCCACCTTCTCGGCCACAACCCATCCCCAACAAATTCTTCGTGGAGTTAGTCTCTTTTCCACGGACCACGTTCAATTGATTCATTTAAGCCAAATCGCATAGAAAGAAATGACAGAACGTCATAAAACGTACATCAACCATTTAACCCTTTCAACACTACATACCACTTTCATAATATTTACCAACAGTGTAGATCATGATAAGCCGGCTCGTAGCGAGCCGTCTCATCAAGATCCCTCAAATTACCCTTTTCTGCATAATGGAACAGTCTCAAAGTTAACATGGTTAACATGAAATAGTCCATGTGAGATATTTAGGGTTGAAAGGGTTAAAGAGACCCGTACACACACGTATACAATAACATGTACATCGGACTGGTTTAATCCATTCGCGATCGCCTTCTCCCACTTATTGGTCTCAATCAGCGTATTCACTTCTCATCGAGCGCCACTCGGAGTTCTCGATTCTCCTGTTGAAGTTCGCGGAACTGTCGGTTCTCCTGCGCGATTCACAACACCAGCGTGGAGCGTGGCCGGTGTTTGGCAATTTCGTTAAACTCTGTTATGTCGTATTGATACTGAAAAATGGACACAAGTCTAACAATTCATGTAATAATTCAACGCGTATGCTAATCTAGTTCAAATCTGCTACGTCGTCTTGTGTTATGTCGTATTGATACTGAAAAATGGATACAAGTTTAACAATTGATCTAACAATTCAACGCGTATGCTAATCTCGTTCAAATCTGCTACGTCGTCTTGATACTGTCAAATCAACATGAACATTAAAGCAGTAGAATACAAAACAGCTGAGGAACATAAGAATGATGACTTATGATTTAGAAACATCAACACATGTACAAGTTGTATCACTGTCAATGCCCGACACTGCAATATGCTATGCCGGTAGGTCATCATATACCGAAACGTTTGCCAGTAATTGACAGCTGTGACTGGAAAAATAGGGCCTATAGGTTTTGTGACCAGTGGAGATCCAGATCAGCCTGTGCATCCACATATCAATTTTGCACTCAAGACTGATGTTGGCAAATAGTTCACTAAGTGAATTACAATTGGCAAATATTTCACTTACAACTGATGTTTGCAAATCTTTTTCGCCTGATTGCATATTTTATTAGCCTTCAAGTTTGCGCTTACAAACTTCATTAGACTAATAATATTTAAGGTGATAATATATAATTATACTAATAGCATGAAACGGGCCCTTGAACTTGAACAAACCTCTTTCATGTGTGTAGAGTTGTTGTATGAGCGATCAGGATGTCCGCTCTACCATCGCATTATTTCAGTCGATTCACAAGAGTGGCGGCATCAGACAGCAGTTTTTCCACGGTCCTTAACGGTCACCATCAAGCACCATCAACAGAAAGGTCATATGTGGCTGTGACTGGAGAAATGGGGCTTATGGGAATTGTAACTAGTGCATATCCTGATCAAATAGCACGCTGATGTAGCTGATAACAAACTTTGTTATTTGTTAGAAACATGATGGGTGTTTCATTGATGAAATGGCGAACAGCACATATCCTGATCAGTATGTGTGGATGCACAAGATGATCTGGATCTGCACTGGTGGCAAAGTCCCATTTCTCCAGTCGCAGCCACATATTTTGACTAGTAGGCCTGTGGATGTCATGCCATACATTGAACACTAAATTACAACAAAATTACATACTGAATGACAGTGTCCTACAGGCATGGATCCAGGAATTTTAGCAGGTGTGGGTGGAAATATTGGGAGCGTGTAGTGTGATCGCCATCGTATTGCGGGGGTTATGTGGGTCCTGAAAATAAAGCCTTTACCGACAGCTGGGAAACTGTCGCACCCATTAAATTGAACGCCCAAAAAATGCACTGAGGGATAAACTGAACAATTAATGTTCTGTCCTGTATTTTATGTCGCATCATAAACATATCTCCTTTTCACGTACGTTTTATGACGACATTCACAATACGTTGTCATAATGACATTGGTACAACGTACTTCAGGAAAGTTTTCCTGACGTAGAATTCACGTATTGATTTTACGTTTTATGACGACATTCACAAGACATTTTCATAATGATGTTGTAACAACGTACTTCAGGAAAGTTTTCCTGACTTAGATTTCACGTAGTGAATTTACGTTTATGACGACATTCACAAGACGTTTTCATAATGACGTTGTAACAACGTACTTCAGGAAAGTTTCCATAACGCAGATTTTACGTAGTGATTTTACGTTTTATTACGACATTCACAATACATTTTCATAATGACGTTGTAACAACGTACTTCAGGAAAGTTTTCCTGTCGTATATTTCACGTAGTGATTTTACGTTTTATTACGACATTCACAAGACGTTGTCATAATGACGTTGGTACAACGTACTTCAGGAAAGTTTTCCTGACGTAGATTTCATGTATTGATTTTACGTTTTATAACGACATGCACAAGACATTTTCATAATGACGTTGTAACAACGTACTTCTTGAAAGTTTTCCAGACGTAAATTGCACGCAGTGATTTTACGTTTTATGAAGACATTCACAAAACGTTTTCATAATGACGTTGTAACAATGTACTTCAGGAAAGTTTTCCTGTCCTAGATTGCACGTAGTGATTTTATGTTTTAATTCAACATACCTAAGACGTTGGCATATCGACGTTGGAACAACGTAATTAGGAGACTTT
Organism: Conchocele bisecta; assembly: GCA_029237695.1. Taxonomy (NCBI): domain Eukaryota; kingdom Metazoa; phylum Mollusca; class Bivalvia; order Lucinida; family Thyasiridae; genus Conchocele; species Conchocele bisecta. Next base: position 26,715,253 of record CM055273.1, read on the forward strand.
CCATTGTCGTTGATTTCACGTAGTGGTTGTACGTTTTAATACAACATTCACAAAACGTTGGCATAATGGTGTTGGTGCAAAATAAATTGCGAAAGTTTTCCTCATGTATATTTCACTTAGGGATTTTACGTTTTATGACAAAATTCACAAAACGTTGTCATAATGTCATTGATACAACGTAGGGAATTTACGCTGCGCAACAACATTCCTGAAGCGTTGGCATAATAACCAGATAACGTTGGTACAACATATTTTAAACACACTTTCCTGTCATAGATTTGACGTAGTGATTTTAAATTGCATCGTTATCATAATTTTAACGTTGGTACAGCGTTAACCAGAAACATGTTCTTGGCGTAGATTTGACGTAGTGATGTTACATTGTATGAAAACATTCATTGATATAAAATTGCACGTAGTGATTTTTATGTCACATATGTTGAAAGTTTTCTTGAAGTACAGGCAGGGCCAGTATTCATAAAGAATCTAAGATTTATCTTAAACTTATATAGACTTAAATCCGTCTTAGTAAAGATCAAAATTAAGAGTTATCTTAAATTAGTCTTAAATATACTCTTAGATAAATCTAAGACGAATCTTAGTTAAGATTTGTCTTAAGACTAAGATAAACGTTACGCGCATAATTTATGAGAATCCAATACGATATTTAGTAACACCGGAAACGCTCTTCTACAATGAAAGTAAGTAAGGCATTGTTTATACTAGCGACAAAGTCAAATTATCCGCGTCCAGCATTCGCGTCGCAAAAACACAAGCGAGTGCTTACGACGTTGTTGGTTATGGCGCCGAAAACATATATGAGAGGAAGTTTACTGTGTGCGGCGACGAATTTACGATAAAAATGTTCGGACGGTACTAGAGAGATTGCAAGTTACCTTCGCAACTATATACCTCAAGCGCCCAGCCCCAAAATATAATGCCCCTCATTCCCGAGTCTCAAATCACACATGCAACTCGTGTAATATTTATATGATAGCAAATTTCTATCACACGTGGTAATACGTGCATATTGCTTATGTGGAAACTGGCCCGTCGAATTGCCAGAAGTTCGGACATATTTGGAGCATCATTAGACAATGGTGTTGGTCTGCCTGGTTTCCCTGCATTCTGCGCTAGATTTTCAGAATAGACACACGCCAATAAAAGTGGTTACATGCCGCTCATTCCCGAGTCTCCCACCAACCCAACGATGCCCAAGGAGAAAATGGTCGTACGATGTTCAATCCAGATGCAGCACTAAAATCGCCGACAGTCCATTGGCTGGACAATGTCACGTGTCGATACAGACCGAAAACCAGTCTCCTGCATTCGCTACACTAGTACACCTTGCTCCGCAGTCCCGAACTAATTTCGTTCGTATGGGGCTTGGGGGAGGGGGGAGGGTACAGCATGATTTTGCTCAACTTAAAATGGCAAAAATCGAAAATTATTTTTGCTCATATCTCGATTTGTTTGTTAGTTTAATAAATGAATGACGTTTTCTGTTTTATATTGAGCTTTTCAATATGACTTTCGACCCCCCCCCCCCACCCACCCTTGCTAAATAGCTGGCAACGCGCTTGCATATGACTATGTATTTATATAATTATTCGATGTCATTAATGCTCAGGAACGGACATCCAAAATGGCCGCCCACATTTCGAGTGAAATACCATTAGTGTCGCAGGAATTATTTGAAATATCATAAACATCCATAGAGTGTAGCTTAGCCATACTTACTCGATTAATATTACATGAAATAGAAACTATTCATATGAAATGTCGATTTTCTAGGATACTCTGAGTTCCTCACAGTAAAAACAAATCACACATGCAACTCGTGTAATGTTTTTATGATATACATTTTCAATTTCCTATCACACGTGGTAACACGTGCATATTGCTTATGTGGAAACTTGGTCGAATTGCCAGAAGTTCGAACATATTTGGAGCATCATTAGATGATCGTGTTGGTCTACCAGGTTTCCCTGCATTCTGCGCTAGATTTTCAGAACAGACACAAGCCAATACAATTGGTTACCTGCCCCTCATTCCCGAGTCTCCCGCCAACCCAGCGATTCTCAAGGAGAAAATTGTCCGTCTTGTTAGCAGTTCACATTCTCTAGATCATGAATGGACCGTCATTACTGGAGATCAAGCCACGTATGAACTTGCAACAGTTCTCCAACAAAAGCACGATGACCTATTCGGAATGTTTGTCTTCCTCATTGACCGTTTTCATCAGACAAACAACGTCATCAAGGCCATATGCATGCGTATACGTCACAGTGGTGTTGAAGAACTCATTGCAACAGCAGGTGTCTACTCGGAAGGAACAGTCAATAAGATAATGGGCAAGAAAGGGGATCACTAACAATTCATGATCCGTGATATTGACCAGGAGCTGACCGATCTACGTAGGTCTCTTGCTCAGTTCAATCCGACACTGCAAACTTACCCCACAGCTTTGTTCTGGTTGACCTTCCTGGAAATGACAGATATTCTTCACGAATATCTGTACTGCCAGCGCGAAGGAATGTGGTTGGGAAGCCTGAAGCTAACGGCAGACTTTTTACCACACATGGCCGCGGCTGGTCACCACAAGTAAGTACGCTCTGCAGTATTTGCCTCTGTAAATTAAAGAAATAAAGGACCTGCTTTCCGTTGCTCCAGAGGTACATGATGTGTTGATGCTTGGGGCATTTGTTGGCAGGCGAGCTAATGAATGTCACAATGCTGTCTACCCCGACACGACATGCTTCTAGAACAAACATATAACGCAGACGCAAAGGAGTGGGGTGGTCTAGCAGGAATCACAACAAATCAATTTTCCCGAAACAAATGGGCATATACAAAACATCACACATCTGCTGTTTCATCCAAGTTGAAGCAGATGATTGACGCTGACACGCATAAAGCAGATGGTATCCATCATGAATCCAGTGATACCCAGATTATTCGCGGTAGATAACAAGTGTCAACGATGATCGAGGCAGTAGATGAAAATCCATTTATGTCAGATAGCGACCATCTCTTTAACATCGTCACAGGAGAAAATGCTCAGCCCGTTGTGTGAAATCAGACATGACGAATCTCAGAGAGATTAGCCGTTGTGCCTTTAGCATTGTAATCGCTGGAAATGACAACAAGATTGTGACGCTAAATACGTTCTTCACTCGGCACAAACAGTCCAAGAAGTCGACAAACACCCACAGTAAAAGTCAGAACAATGAAATAGAGACCATGTTAAGACTGACACAGCTATTGCATCCGGAATAGAAGTTGATGTTGTAAACACTGTTGGACATTATGAATGTAGCAAAGTGCCACCATTATTATTTCAGGAAGACGGCACCATGCGGACACAGGGTACAAAGTCAAGTCTAGTAAAGGTGACATTGAAAGAAACGAAAGTCGACCCCGTATCTAGTCTTCCCGATGGAGAACTGAACACAACCGTCATTGTTGATGCCATGCATTCTGTGAACAAATGGTCATTCAAAAAAGGTGAAACGTTTGGCATGATTGGTGATCGTTAGCTTGAGAAGCTGCTCAATGACGCACCAACTCGGACCAAAAATATCCACTTTTGTTGTGACAGGTATCGATCAGTCAGTCTCAAATCGGCAACGCGTCAGAAACGAAAGCGAGATACCCATAAAGCCAATGCATACGAGGTGTGAAAGCACTATCTCGCTTCTTCTTCGCATTGGATGAACACAAAGCTTCACTTCTCAATTACTTGAGTGATGATTGGTCAGCAAGGCCACTAACACGGACCTGTACCTCAGTTGAGGATTCAAAGAGGAGACGAAAACCATATTAGTTACACATGCAAAGGTGTCCCCTGTTCCCCAACTTGAATCCACACAAGCGGAAGCAGATACACGAATTATTCTGCATACAGTTTATGCCGCTGAACATGGTGCTGAGAGGGTAATCATGCATGCCAATGACACAGACATCGTGGTACTTTGTATTTACTATGCAAACACAGATAAACTTGAAAGCATTGTGGACAATCCATGATATTGCATCAGTGCTCGGGCCTTCCGTGTGTGACAGACTGCCATTTGTCCACAGTCTCAGTGGTAAAGACATCACCAGCTACCCATATTTCACTGGGAAGACGGCATGGTTTGATGCAATGTTGACGGTTGAGACACCTGCCATGCAGAGATCACCAAACAGCATTAGACGATGGTGTTGATCTGCCAAGTTTCCCTGCATTCTGCGCTAGATTTTCAGAACAGACACAAGCCAATAAAATTGGTTACCTGCCCCTCATTCCCGAGTATCCCACTAACCATCATTTCACATGCGCTAGATCATGAATGGACTATCATTACTGGAGATCAAGCAACGTATGTCACGTATGAACTTGCAACAGTTATCCGACAAAAGCATGATAACCTATTCGGAAAGTCTGTCCTCCTCCTTGGTGGGTTTCATCAGACAAACAATTCCATCAAGGCAATATGCATGATTATACGTCACAGTGGTGCGGAAGAACTCATTGCAACAACAGGTCTCTGCTCTGAAGGAACAGTCAATAAGATAATGCGCGAGAAAGGGGATTACTACCAAACAATGCATGCTATTCGAATACTTAGTGAAGCATTCACTCACTTGCACTGGCGAGCATTCAAAATCTGGATACATGAGCACCACGAAAACATTTGCAACACTCGTGTGACTAGGGTCATTGACGCCATTGACGACAATGACATCGCAACTAATGAACAAATTAAACTAATCCGTGATATTGACCAGGAGCTGACCGATCTACACAGGTCTCTGTCTCAGTTCAATCAGTCATTGCAAACTCACCCTACAGCGTTATTCTGGTTGACCTTCCTGGAAATGACATATATTCATCACGAGCCATGGAGCTCTTCGGCGAACATGACAACGATATCGGGTCAGAGATCACCAAAGAGGCAACCCAGTTGTTGATCAAGGTATGCAGCAAGGAGGACGATGGCGTTGCTGATATTGCAAGTTCACGAGTTCCTTAATAAAAAATCAGCTGTCCTTCTCAAGGTACTCCCGCCGACGAATGATGTATTCAGTCAGCATGTAAAACGGTCTGCACTTACCACTATGATCGACAAACATGCCCACCTGGCAAAACCGACTTTGTCAGCCTTCAACAACTTCGACTGTTGTGACGACGACGCTGGAAAATCACCGGCCTTGTATATTCAACCTCCAATCATTGGACTGAACTAATGGCACAGTCTATGTCATGCAATTGCAAGACTGGTTGTACAAGTAAAATATACTCTTGCTCGCGAAGAGGTGTTCGCTGTTACATCGGTTGCACATGCACCGGAACACAAGGAAAGTGCCATCGTATTCAGGACACAGAGGCAGATTCGGATATTGATTGAATTACTAGATTCTACATCAGTATTATATTATTGATTGTAGACATACTATATTGAAAACGACGCCAACATTCAGGACACATGTCGATACTCATTATATTGTGCAACGAACATGGTTAAGATGATACATGCAGGCAGTAAGTGGCGGCCATTTTGAATGATGAAGCAACATGTGCACTAATTGGAACGGTCGGTAGACATTTAACTGTATCATATCGTGACGTTAAAACTGACATTTTTGAATCTCTTTAGACCAAACATGTATTTCGTGCATATATAACTGTTACTTGTTAGGCATCTGTAGGTTTCACCAAAATTGGCGGCCATCTTGATTCTCGTGTATATTGATACACACCATTTTTGATATGAGGAAGAGAAATACAATTGTCTTCTATCCATTCAAACGTCATATCCAATCCGTATAAAGCGTGTGTATACAACTTTCACATATAAATCTCTTTTTATTGTCTATTTTCAGCGGCCATCTTGAATATAATTTATTTATTTCGATATAGGTAAGTATAGAAAGTTTAAAGTTTCATTATCTGCATAATTGATATGTTTT
>CM055273.1:26721707-26789692 GCA_029237695.1 Conchocele bisecta
ACTATCAGTAAAATAAATATTACTAAATGATTATATCTGTATAGCGGGCACTCGTAATTTTTAGAACTGGTGGAATAGTGTATTGGCAGTCCTATGTGACGTCCATATATAAGTCGTGAACTGGATGTTTTCAACCGGATGTTGCTCGGGCCTCGACTGCACGTCAAAATCATGATAAACAAATTTCTAAAGCGCGACGTCATAACAACCCCATGGCGCTGCAGTAATTTGTGTAGCATGATTTCTTGATTTGACGTGCAGCCTAGGCATGACGTCCGGCTCATAACATCTCGAGTCACAGCCACAAATATATTAAGTCATCACTCGTGTAAGATCCTCTATTATAAGTAAGTCATGTAGCAAAATGTGTAAACAAAAGCGATGAACAAACAAGAAAACTGAAGTTGGATGCTAATGACATCTTTATGTTATTATTACTTCAGCCAATGTCCCTGTAATTGCTGTTCCAAGCATCAGGCATGCCGGTCATGTATCGATGTTGTTGTGCGTACATGGATGTTCTAGTGTAGAAAGGCCTTGAAATCAGTAAAAATTAATTTATGTGTAAATAAAATGTACATAATTATAAAAATTGAATTGTGTAATTTGCTGTTCATCTGGATGATGACACAGGTTGAAGTAACGGACCGAGGTCTATAAATACATTAAATATACCTAAAAGCATTAATATAAAGCTAAAAAAAAATATTTATTTTAGCTTATTTTTTTTCTGACTTATTAATGCTTTTAGGTATATTTAGTGTATTTATAGACCTCGGTTCGTTACTTCAAACTGTGGATCATGAATGGTCCTGGAGCCGATTTCACCAACATTGCAAAGTATACTTTACTAGCAAAGTATGCTTTGAGGGAGTAATCATTTATTTTTCCTGAAATGCATTATTTCATATAGAACTAACAAATGCATATATTTCATGATTAAAAGTATCAGAATTATTATACTGAATTTATTACATTATCACAGCCATTAAATGGCTGTGATAATGTAATAAATTCAGTATAATAAAAATTAATAAATTTAAAAAAAAATTGAAAATTTCTCCCTCAAAGTATACTTTGCTACTAAAGTATACTTTGCAATGTTGATGAAATAGGCTACTGGGCGCATGAAAAAATGCCTGAGTACATTTAGTCACCACCCTATTTGTTGTCCATCTGTCCAACTGTCTGTCTGAGATTTGCGTTATGGTTTCCGTCTCTATCTCTGTTACCGAAAGTCGGACCGGCTTTAAACTCCCTATGCTTATTTGTCATCAAAATATTGTGGGTGGCAGGTGGGAGCATGCGATGGGTAATTTAACGATCGGGGTTCATCTGTACCGGAATTCTGACTGGAGACCTGCTTTGACCCTCACATACGTCTTTGGCATTTTGTATGTGACAGTTGAATCTGGTCTACCCCTTATGTGAGTATTACGATTATTCGTAATCCTATTTAGGGGGAGGGGTCAAGTGACTTTGGTGTGGTACGGACCTGACAACAGGTCAGGTTATTTTAATTTCAGGCCTGAATGTATCTTTTCTCGATGTAAATAATTCAGGCATGGGAGTGGAACACTATCCCCAATCCTGAAAATTTATTTGAGCAGCGGATTGCGCTGCAATTTGCTAGGGGGGTCTGGGGGCATGCCCCCCCCCCATATTTTTTTTTCAATTCTAGATGCTCTGTGCTTCATTCTGAGGTATATTTAGCATTAAATAGATCACATTTTCCCCTGAAAAAATATGCTATACATGTAATTAGGAAAAATTGGCAACATAATCCATTTCAATTTAAAATAATACTTGCACAAGAAGTCAGTACATGTATAACAGGGATTCCGCTGGGGAAAATAAAATAATCGCCACTTAAAAAAAAATCATTTTCTTTTTTTTTCGAAAATTGTATCTTTTTTCGCCATTCTCAACGGATTTACAAGATTCACACAAGTGGTCCTTGGGACCTCAAATCCAGATTTTCGGATTAATCCGGAAATTTCCCATGCCTGAAATATTCCATTTTGATTTTGAGATTTTCCCCCCAATGCAACAGGTTAAAACGGGATCGAACCCGTTTGCCCGGCCTTACATGACCGTAGCTGTTGATAGGCCATTAAACACCAATAAACAAACAAATCATCAAAATATTAGTACCAGTTATGCCTAGCTTCTGATTCGCTGGCACATACCTGCAGCCTGATAAAGATCTATACTGTTTGTCAGAAGCATCACGAGAATTGCAGACCCGGATCTGACTGCGGATTCTCAGGCTGATCTGTATCTGCACTGGTCGATTAGGCCATCGGCCCCATTTCTTCAGTCATGGCGGCATTTATTATTTAACCCTTACATCACTATCTTATATTTTTGTTGTCTGCTGTTTATTTTCTATTTTCCATTTTTATCATCAAAAACATGCTTTGACAGCACTTTAGAATAATTTACAACATGCTTTGACAGCACTTTAGAATCATTTCCATTGGAAATTATTCTGAAGTGCTGTCAAACCATGTTTTTATTGAGAAATAAGGCAAGATATAAAGCAAAATCAGACGACAATTGTTGTGTGTAGCGGTCTAAGGGTTGAACTGTATTTACACTAATTGTAATCATAAAAAGTAATCTTATTACATGACCCAACGTAATTGTAATGTAATCAATTGTGTTTGAACTCAATGAATGTAATTCTAATGTACTTGATTTCAGTTTATACCCAAGGTAATTGTAATTGAATCAATTACATTTCCAAAGTAATCGTCTATGCCTGTCCGTCACATGATCACCGTGACGGCATCGGGGGGTGCATTTTCTGCAATACTTATATCCCAGTTAACCGTTAGTGTGCAGTATAGTTGCATAATGATGTTAATGTCATGACGATTTCAGACTGATGTCATGTGGATGTGATACTGTCGTCATGCAGATGTTCATATTGATTTCATGTCATGTTGATGTCATATTTATGTCATATTGACATAATCCCTAGTTTCTAGTATGTATATTTTGCTAGTTCCGGTTTGAGAGGTTGCACTGTACATGTAGTTGTGATACATCGTATCTTTTAAGTTCACTAACAAACGTACACGGCTGTTTGCTGAGTAAAGGTATACTATGTTTGCTGCGACTGATAAACGTGCAGGCAAGTGTTATACAGTATGCTTATGGTATAATTGTTTTGCCCTATTTTAGGGGAAGGAGCTAAGTGACTTGGTGTGGTATGGATCTGGCACCATGTCAGGTTATTCTAATATAAGCATGGTAAGGGCTGAATATATTTTGTATCGATGTTAATATTCGGTTCTTATTTTGGGATCCCCCCCCCCCACACACACCAATGCAGCAGGTTACAACGGGATCGAACCCGTTTGCCCGGCCTTACATGACCTTAGCTGTTGATAGGCCGTTAAACACCAATAAACAAACTAATTGTTTTGCTGACAACAGCACAGCTACTGTCACTGAACGATGAACAACATAACGCGTATTGGTGCCTAAAATAACATCATGGTGGAGTTTTTAGCAATGGATGGAGGAGGCTGATGCGAGTGAAATAAAATTCATTGTGAGTATTTCCTACATTTTTGAGCTAGGCTATCGTCATATCAGTTGAATATTGGTATTTCAGCATACAACACGCAACAGACGGTTAGCGAAAATTGCCCGAGACTGCCTACACATGGGTGGCAGGTGGGAGTATACGATGGGTAATTTAACGATCGGGGTTCATACTTACCGGAATTCGGACTGGAGACCTGGTTTGACCCTCACATACATCTTTGACATTTTGTATGTGACAGTTTTACCCCTTTAATTGAGTATTACGATTATTCGTAATCCTATTTTAGGGAAGTGGCCAAGTGACTTGGTGTGATATGGACCTGGCACCAGGGGCCTATTTCATCAACATTGCAAAGTATACTTTCCTAGCAAAGTATACTTTGAGGGAGAAATTTTCAATTTTATGATAAATTTATTAATTTTTATTATACTGAATTTATTACATTATCACAGCCAATTTGGCTGTGATAATGTAATAAATTCAGTATAATAATTCTGCATACTTTTAATCATCAAATATATGCAACGGTTAGTTCTATATGAACTAATACATTTCAGGAAAAATAAATGATTAGTCCCTCTAAGTAAAGTATACTTTGCAATGTTGGTGAAATCGGCTACTGGTCAGGATATTCTAATTTCAGGGCTGAATCTATTTTTTCACGATGTAAATATTCAGTTCTGATTTTGGGATTTCCCCCACAGTGCAGCAGGTGAAAACGAGAGCCCGTTTGCCCGGCCTTACATGACTTTAGCTGTTGATAGGCTATTTAACACCAATAAACAGACAAACAAATAGACTGCCTACAAATGCCATAAGCATCAGTTTACTGTTTCAGCCATGAATACAAATTGTGTAACATGTATATATTGTGTATATATTAAAACAATAAATGCAAACTCATCAACCTATTAACAGAACACAGTGTTTATTTGTCATTTTACTGGTTGACTACCAAATTCAGATGATTTTATGAAGAAATCGAACATATGTGGAAAAAATACCAACAAACGTAGTTTGGCATAATATGAGAATCTTCTTTATTCAAAGTTAATGTTGTATATGCATGCTTTGAAAATATGTCTTGTTGGTTATACTTTAAACAATATGTATTAAGTGATACTGTTTAATGTTAAACACTATTTCATGTCGCTAAATCATGTCATTTTACCAAAAACATGACTTGTGCTTATCTCCCTTCCCTGATATAGCGAGGATTCTACGGCACTGAACTTATCATATTGCACTGCTAATTTTCAGTAAATCACGTGGAAAAGTTTACAAAAGCCCCAGAGCAGATGCAGTGGCATTTTCCAATCTTTGTCAAACGACACAAGATATAAACTGGCTGTTGGCTTGAACGCACAAAGATGGCCGAACGGGCCTGTTGGCTTGAACGCACAAAGATGGCCGAACGGGCAACTCCATGAACAGTAACGAGGCAATGTTCACAAACATGTAAAATATTTCTCACATCATTGTTGGAAAGTAATTATGTTTGAATCATATGGTGATCAGGGGTATGACGGGTCCTTAACCATTTCAACACAACATACCTGTATAGTGGTATTGGCAAACAGTGTATATCCAGTAGCCTATTTCACCAACATTGCAAAGTATGCTTATCTATCAAAGTATACTTTGAGGGAGAAGTTTTCAATTTAAGGATAAATTTATTAATTTTTATTATACTGAATTTATTACATTATCACAGCCATTTTTGCTGTGATAATGTAATAAATTCAGTATAATAATTCTGCATACTTTTAACCATGAAATACATGCAGTCGTTACTTTTATATGAAATAATGCATTTCGGGAAAAATAAATGTTTACTCCCTCAAAGTATACTTTACTAGAAAAGTATACTTTACAATGTTGGTGAAATCGGCTACAGATGACGGAGTCGGCTCATGACGAGCCGACTCGTCAGGATCTTCACTTTTTGCAAGTAATTTCATATTTTTGAGATAAAAAACACCCACTTGTCATAAATGGACTGGTCTGAAAATCATTTTGTGACGATTGGATTGGTTGCAAAATTAGCGTATCAAATTCCATTCCTGTTACTTAGAGGTGAAAGGGTTACAAATGCGGCGGGAACGGATTATTGTTGTCTATTGATATTTTTCGGTTTTATTTTTTTTCTTCAATAAAATCAAAACATTTGTTGGCAGTCGATGTTATTACTCAACTCCCTGTATGCATGAAAGTTGATATTATATAGTTTTGACTAATCCCCTGGGTTGGGACGTTCCTGGGCAATAGTTATGCGTGCCCGTTCAATAGTTCCGCGTGCCCAGTCAATAGTAAAAATTATTAGCCAACTCCCGATATAAGTTGATATTAAATAGTTTTGACTGGCTTTCGACGTGACTGGGCAGTAGTTCCGTGTCAAAACTATTTCGCCCCTGAAAATCGTCATGATCTTTGTCGAAGATTACGTCGGCGCCTCTGGGCAATCATGCCTCGGATCGTCCACAGCACCTCGTGGAAATAGTTTTGACTTTCCCCCGTAAGACCATGACATAACTATACTATTTAACCCCTGAAAATCCTGCGTCATGAATTTTGTCGAAGATTACATCATACAATTCAACGTAGATCGGTCCGTCGCGCCAAATTTACGTTCATTGTGTCACATACACTGTTTACAGGTTGAGTAATAAACTCGTTATTGTATGGTCATTTCGGGGAACGGTCAAAACATATTGACCCTCGGTGCTGTGGACGACCCGATGCACTATTGCCGTCGGGTCGTCCACAGCACATCGGGTCAATAGTTTTGACTGTTCCCTGAATGACCATAAAATAACTACAATAATTCTCACCTGGAAAGAATTATCATGCGTTGTCAAGAAAGGTTTTCAGTAAGAACAATGGAATTTGAAAAATAAACAAAAGACAACATGATTCCATTCAGCATTATAAGTGTTATATAGTCTTTCAGCCGATACACCATGGGAACATCATTCAAAATACAATTGCGACCATGTTTAGTTATTTTTACATGCGTATGATTCGGTCAACATAATTCGCAGAGCCCCGTCGCTTGTCTACAATCTTTGTCGATTTCTCGGGGGCCATTTTGATCATCTTTTCCGCCGTGACCGAGGTCACGTGACCATCAACTAACATCTGCTGTAGTTTCTCGTAATAAGAGTCTTCCTTCACAATGACTTCCGGCATACGGATGTCGCGCAGTATTCCCGTCCGGAAGTTCCTGCTCACTCTATGATTATGGCGTTAATGGCGGCCAAGATGGCGCCCGTGATTGTGACGTACATCACCCATCCCGGGTCCCCTTCAGATGTTTCTGGAGCCTTGGACGGTATCAGACCGGATTTCTTCTTCACGAATATCACCACCGTTAGTATAGTTATGCCCCCTGAACATGCTGAAACGGACGTAGAGGTACATGAGCTGACTGATGTTAGCATGGTGCAATGAAGGATTGTAGCTAGTTATTTCCCTTTCAATTTATTTATAGAGATTCGGTCCAAGTTGTATATTATGACACATCTATTCTTACCTCAATGTGTCCGTCGTCCATCCGTCGTCCGTCCGTGAACATTTTCAAACGTCTTCTCCTCGGTAACCATTGGGCCTATAGTCACCAAACTTCACAGTCATTGTCCATAGATAGTTGGATTGCAAAATTGTTAAAATGACGTCATTACGTAATCCAAGATGGCCGCCGTCTAAAAAATAGCACAAATTCTTAAAAAAAAAATTATCCTAAGAACCGCAAACCGGATTTCGACAAAACTTGGTAGGAATGATCGATGTACAATGCTCTTTCAAAGCTGTTAAAATGGTGACCCCGGGGTCAAAAATGGGCGTGGCGCGTGGGGTCAAATTGGGGTCAAATTTTATTTTTGACCGAATGTGGTCCTGTCTATATCAAATCGAAGGTATCAAAGAGACGATCGCTCTGGTACATTATTTGTCGAAATTGGATGGTCATGTCATCCAAGATAGCCGCCAAAAGGTCAAAAGGTTGTTCTTTTATTAGAGATTTCAAAATTCTTCTTCACACGAACCGCTTGGCCCATGGTGGCAAAACTTCACAGTTATGGTCGACGGGTGAAGCCTTTTCAGATTTGTTAAAACGGAGGTCGTCGCTAATCCAAGATGACCGCCGTCTAAAAATATCACAACTTCTTAAAAAATCTTCTTCTCATGAACTGCCAGCCGGATTTCAACGAAACTTGGTAGGAATGATTGATGTAGAATGCTCTTTAAAATTTGTTAAAATGGTGACAACGGGGTCAAAAATGGGCGTGGCCCGTGGGGTCAAATTGGGATCAAATTTTATTTTTGACCTAATATGGTCATGTCTATATCAACTCTAAGGTATCAAATAGGTGATCGCTCTGGTACATTTTTTGGTCGAAATTGGATGTTCATGTCATCCAAGATGGCCACCAAGAGGTCGTTCTTTTATTAGCGATTTCAAACTTATTCTTCACACGAACCGCTTGGCTGATGGTGGTTAACTTCACAGTTATGATCCATGGATGACGCCTTTTCAGATTTGTGAAAACGGAGGTCGTCGCTAATCCAAGATGGCCGCCGCCTAAAATAGCACAAATTCTTAAAACAATCTTTTTCTCATGAACCGCCAGCCGGATTTCGTCGAAACTTGGTAAGAATGATTGATGTACAATGCTCTTTTCAAAGTTCTTAATGGTGACCCCGGGGTCAAAAATGGGCGTGGCCCGTGGGGTCAAATTTTATTTTTGACAAAATATGCTCATGTCAAATATCAAATTGAAGGTATCGATGAGGCGATTGCTCTGGTGCAATATTTGTTGGAATCGGATGATTATGTTATCCATGATGGCCTCCAAAAGGTCCATTTATTCGAGATTTTGAACATTTTTTTCTCAGGAACCACATGGCCAATGCTGGCCAAACTTCATAGTAAGTTAAGATCCTTAGGTGAAGCATTTACCGATTTGGTAAAATGAGTCATCGCTTGCTTAATCCAAGATGACCGCCATCTAAAAATAGCACATTTTTTTTAAAACACATGAACTCAATGTCACATTCTCCTCTGGTGTTCATGGAGTCAGGTGAGCGAATTAGGGCCATCATGGCCCTCTTGTTTTATGATGAAATCCAACAAGCATTTCGATGCTAGAAAAATGTTGAAAATCTGATCGCACGTGACATTTTAACATTACAACCCTGCATACAATTCTTGATTTATGGCTATTACTTCATTATAGAACCGAATTTCAAAAAAATGAAAAGATGGCTCATTGCTAAATTTTGCTGAAAAATGAGTTTATGGTGTTTAAATATGTGTAAATGTTGGGCATGTTAACGTGAAACAGACAGTAAGTTATCACTTGGTTATTGGAAACTCTGTATATATATATTGCAAGGAAACCCCAAGAGGAAAGCAATATGCCCCCTTGCAATAACAGACGCAGGAATAACAAGCACCATCGATGGTAAATGTCTAATTGCGGTCTGTTGATGTGTAAACAGTAGTGTGATTTTATTTGACCAAATTAAAATGTTGAACTACCCAATTGCTTCAGAAATGATGGAATGACAATACTCAATTACTAATTCCTTATCTGGAGCAAATATATGTACAAACGTATGCAAATAAAAGTAAAAATACATGTATGTAGTACTATAACTTTTGCAAATACATGTGCAAATAGATGTACAAATACATGTACAAACGTATACAAATACATGTACAAATGCATGCAAATCATGCAGTACTATAACTTTTGCAAATACATGTACAAATACATGTACAAACGTATACAAATACATGTACAAACGTATGCAAATACATGTACAAATACATGTACAAACGTATACAAATACATGTACAAACGTATGCAAATACATGTACAAATACATGTACAAACGTATACAAATACATGTGCAAACGTATGAAAATACATGAACAAATACATGCACAAACGCGTGTATAAATACATGTATCAATCGTATGTACAAATACATGTACAAACGTATGCAAATACATGTACAATCGTATGCAAATACATGTACAAATATATGTACAAACGTATGCAAATACATGTACAAACGTATACAAATACATGTACAATCGTATGCAAATACATGTACAAATACATGTACAAACTTATGCAAATACATGTACAATCGTATGCAAATACATGTACAAATGCATGCAAATCATGTAGTACTATAACTTTTGCAAATACATTTAGGGTTAGGCGGAATCAATTGTCATCACTACCTTGATCCCGTCACACACTCGTTGCAAAAATGTAACACTTACTGAATATCCTGTACCGAACTGTCCACATGCAGGCTCGACAAAAATTATTGATTGGGGTCATATACAGACAGGAATATACAGAAAGGAATATACAGACAGGAATTTACCTGTATGGGGAGCACTGAACACTCAGCACTAAATAAAATGATAATACACACTTTCAGCACTAACTAGCACAAACTAAGTAGCACGCTTACTTCCCCACATCATTTGACCGCAGTAGGTTATTTATTCAGGGCTCCAGATAAGAAATTAGTAATTCAATATTGTCACTCCATCATTTCTTAAGCAATTGGGTATTTCAAAAATGGGTAAAATGAAATCACACTACTGTTTACACATCAACAGAGAGCAATTATTGAATAGTTTGCTTCGAAATGAAAACAAGTCTTGGCATTTCATTAGAAGTGTCTTAGAGACAATTCAAATGAAATACCAAGATGTGTTTTCTTAGAAAATAAGAAAAATACGCTATATTTATGGTCAGTTTATTGCTACAGCATGATAAAAGTACCATACAATTGTATTGCTTTTTGATACCCGCTACTTCTGATTTTAATTGAGTTTTTGGCAATTTTAACAGGTTTATTTAATGGTGTCCAATGGCCTATCAACAGCTAAGGTGGGAACATACATAGAATAAACATGATAATTTATCATTACGTAATAAATAATCATGCATTCTAAAAGATAATATGCCATGCTGTATCTATGTTTGTGCTTAACGGCCTATCAACAGCTAAGGTCATTTAAGGCCGAGTCATGGGTTCGATCCCGTATTTAACCTGCTACATTGGGGGGATCCATCTAGAATTGTCTCAGAATGAACAATAGGGGTCTGGCATGTTTGATAGAATTCAATACATATATGTGGCTGTGACTGGATAAATAGGGCTTATGGGTTTTGCGACAAGTGTAGATCCAGATCAGCCTGTGCATCTGCACAGTCTGATCAGGATCTGCACTGTTCGTCTTTCCCGAAATGAAACACCGGTCAAACTTCTAACAATCAAAATATATCATTATCATGCTACAGGAGTGTGTCACATATATAGTTTGTTTGTTAGTTTGTTTGCTGGGGTTTAACGGCCTATCAATAGCTAAGGTCATTTAAGGTCAGGTCAATGGGTTGAGTAATAAATCCAATATATTAACTGTACAAGTGCATGTACATGTTCAAGTACATGTACAAATGGGGGGGGGGGATCCCAAAATCAGAACTGAATATTTACAATAAAAATATATATATTCAGCCCTGAAATCAGAATAATACTGATCTGATGCCAGGTCCTCACCACACCAGAATCACTTGGCGCCCTCCCAAAAGCAGTAGGATCAGGAATAATCTTACTATTTTTATAATGGGAAATAACCCAATTCAACTCCCAGGTAACACAAGAGCCAAAGATAAAAACGTACATGAGGGCCAAACCAGGCAAATCGTGATTCCTATAAGGAGGAACTCCTACCGTTAGTTTACGCCTTCACGTTCGCCCGACCAACCACCCACGGCACATAATTCGATGGCTCAGCGCAAAACTAGGCTAACTCCATATTTTGCCGAAATTGTTTTTTTCACAAATTCTGAAGGCCAATCAGTATCCCTTTCATCCCTCAACAGATTTTGAATATACTCCCAGTATTTCCAAAGTAATTGAAATTTTAATGAAATATGCTAACTCAAAGTCTTCTTTGTTTGAGTGCAACACGGCTAACTCCATATTTTGCCGAAATTTTTTTTTTCACAAATTCTGAATGCCAATCAGTATCCCTTTCATCCCTCAACAGATTTTGAATATACTCCCAGTATTTCCAAAGTAATTGAAATTTTAATGAAATATGCTAACTCAAAGTCTTCTTTGTTTGAGTGCAACACTATGTCTAAGTAGAGTTAGCCATAGTTTTGCACTCACATTTTCATAAATTTAAGAACTTTTTCAGTGCAAAACTAGTGCTAGCTTGACTTAGACAGAGTTTTGCACTGAGAAATAATTAAGATTTTAGTATTTTGTTTATTTATTTTTTATTTTGTCACATAAAAACACGAAATGGTGTTGTTGTTTTTTTAACAATTTTTAAAAAATTTGAATTTTACTAAAGCAAAATAGCAGAGTTGAAAAGGTGAGTAGCATATGATTATTTTAATATGGTATTATAACAGTTACTAAGCTTCTGAACGATAGAATAATCCCCATCTAGATGAAGGTCAAAAAGCACATGTTATTTACTGTAATTATGAGTGGGGTGGGTTAATTTGGAAGAAATAAAAAATTATGTAGCTATCACTTGCTGAATTATTACCGTACAAGCCATACAGGCCATCATTTATGTTTCAAAATTAGTCCATCCTGGACTGTGTTCATGTAGAATCCAATCAAAATGGTGTCCATTAAATTATAATAACTGTCCAGCATCTTTAACCCATTTCAGCCTAAGGATACAATAATTTTTGTTGAAAAAATCTTGTTATTTTGTTTATTTCTCTATAAAGGTATATGTTGTTACCACTCATTTGAACCGTCTCGTCGACAGCACCACAGTTTAACAGTTTCATCCGACAGACCTGTGGTATGGAAATACTATGTAAGTATTTTTCACACATACATGTAGGGTGAGGACTAAACTCAGAACCACCGGTATTAAAACCAATGCCATATCCCCTAGGCCATGGCCCATCCCTCAGGTATATGGATTTTCTATTGAGCACCACATATGCAACATGGCATATTATCTCGAAGAAACGTCAAATACGCTCAGATCATGAACAGATGAAGAATCTGCATTTTCCGGCGTCTTATCGGCAGATTTCTCGTCATCTTCGGTCTTTTGTTTCTCGTCCGCCATTTCGGCCTTGTCCCCGGTTTGACACTGTTTATCGTCCATTTCGTCGTTGCACAATATCCGAAACCGCGTCGTCGAGCAGCTCTCGCAGTCCTTTGTTCTCAATCTCCAACTGTGTGAGGCGTTCTCGGTCCTGCACCGATGCGTTTTCGTCCATGCTCACATATTTCTGCATCATGTTTGCCATCTCGCAGACTTTGTTAATCAACTTCTCCATATCCTGTCAGATATAATTAATGTAGGGAATCACGGCTGAAATTTCAACGTGTGTGAACCGGAGTGGGTTTAATGTCCCTGCAACTGCTAAGGTCATATGAGACACGCTATGTGATTTTGTACCTTAAGAAATCAGTCTGCATTATTTCATTGAATACGTTTACCAAAATTTACAATATTTTTCATAGATAAAGTCAAAAGTTGCGGAATTATATTATGCAAAAATATTTTTAGACGCCATTTTCGGAAAATATTGTAAATTTTGTAAACATATTTCATGAAATTACGCAGACGTCAGAAGGTACAAAATCACAGGGTATGTCTCATATAGGAACGGAACCTCAGTTTCATGTCTCGCCCGAAAAACAAGTGGGATGGACATACTATGGAAGTATTTTGTTCATACCTAGGACGAGAACTGAACCCACAGCCTCCAGTATGGAAGTACAATGTCATATCCGCTATGTCACGGCCCATACCTGCCTCAACAAATATCCTGCCTCAAATATCATAAATATTTTGATCGTCTGATTTAGGTTTGATGTCTGTTCAATGGCGATGCCATGTGGCTCTGATTGGAGACATGGGGCTTATTAGAAACAAAATTGCTACCCCTCTACGATATCTCTCCACCAGATAACCATATCGTAGGCAACTCATGTAGATAGGGGCTTATGGGATTTGTGACAAGTGTAGCTCCAAATCAATTAACACACTCATGTAGCCTGATAACAAACTACATGTATATTGCCTGTTTGAAGCATGAAGGGTGTTCCATTGACGAAATAGTGAACAGTGCAGATCTGGATCTACACTGGTCGTAATACCCATAAGCCTCATTTCTCCAATGACAACCACATATATGACAGGATCTGCCAAGACAATGGGGTAAATAGTTTTATTTTTTGTTAAAATATATTTTTTTATCGGATACAACCTACAACGGTGTTGTACCAAGGTCTCAGTTCCAAGGAGACAATTTCAGGTTTTGAATGCCTTTAAAAACTATACTAAGTCAATGGGAGGTTCTCATATTTTAAGGGACATGAACAGAAAGGAAAATGTCCATGTGGCTCGTTTTAGGCACAACAATTCTGCGGTATGTGCGATGTAATGCTGGTGTATTTCATTTTATGACGTCTATACCTTTTGTAAACGCTTCGTAAATGTCCAGTGATCAGAACCGTGTGAGATCGTCTAAGCACCCATCTCAAATACAGATGTCATAAATTTGTATGTGAATTTATACCTCTGCCATCAACGCATATTTGTGACTGTGACTGGAGAAATGGGGCTTATGGGTTTTAAGATTGGTATATATCCACATCAGCATCCGCAAAGCCTGATCAGGATCTGCACTGTTCGTCATTCTATAAATTATGCACCCGTGGGTACATTGGTTACACAACCCATAAGACCAATTTCTCCTGTCACAGCCACATTTGAGCAATGGTGTCATTTCCGAGACATCGACCATTACCTTCCTGGCGCTGGTGTGTTACATATTTGGATTTTCTGATTCCAATCCCCAGTGCCAATCAAAGGGGTCACTGGCAGAAGTGAGAGAACTCCCTCGTGTATGCCCGACAATAGAACGAGTCAAGTGAAAGGCCACAACCCATCCCCAACAAATTATTCGTGGAGTTAGTCTCTTTTCCACGGACCACGTTCAATTGATTCATTTAATCCAAAACGCATAGAAAGAAATGACAGAACGTCATAAAACGTACATCAACCATTTAACCCTTTCAACACTACATACCACTTTCATAATATTTACCAACTGTGTTGATCATGATAAGCCGGCTCATAGCGAGTCGTCTCATCAAGATCTGCACCATTTGTGAATATTTTTACAAAATGACACTTTTCTGCATAATGGAACAGTCTCAAAGTTAACATGAACTAGTCCATGTGAGATATTTAGGGTTGAAATGGTTAAAGAGACCCGTACACACGTATGCAATAACATGCACCTCGGACTGGTTTGATCCATTCGCGATCGCCTTCTCCCACTTATTGGTCTCAATCAGCGTATTCACTTGTTCCCGGTATTTCTTCATGATCAACTCGAGCGCGGACTGGTGCTCATCGAGCGCCACTCGGAGTTCTCGATTCTCCTGTTGAAGTGTCGGTTCTCCTGCGCGATTCACAACACCAGCGTGGAGCGTGGCCGGTGTTTGGCAGTTTCGTTAAACTCTGTTATGTCGTATTGATACTGAAAAATGGACACAAGTCTAACAATTCATGTAATAATTCAACGCGTATGCTAATCTCGTTCAAATCTGCTACGTCGTCTTGTGTTATGTCGTATTGATACTGAAAAATGGACACAAGTCTAACAATTCATCTAACAATTCAACGCGCATGATAATCTCGTTCAAATCTTCTACGGCGTATTGATACTGTCAAATCAACATGAACATTAAAGCAGTAGAATACAAAACAGCTGCGGAACATAAGAATGATGACTTATGATTTAGAAGCATCAACAGATGTAAACAGGTGTATCACTGTCAATGCCCGACACTGCAATATGCTATGCCGGTAGGTCAGCATATACCGAAACGTTTGCCAGTAATTGACAGCTGTGACTGGAAAAATAGGGCCTATAGGTTTTGTCACCAGTGGAGATCCAGATCAGCCTGTGCATCCACATATCAATTTTGCACTTAAGACTGATGTTGGCAAATAGTTCACTAAGTGAATTACAATTGGCAAATATTTCACTTACAACTGATGTTTGCAAATATTTTTCGCCTGATTGCATATTTTAATAGCCTTCAAGTTTGCGCTTACAAACTTCATTAGATTAATAATATTTAAGGTGATAATATATAATTATGCTAATAGCATGAAACGGGCCCTTGAACTTGAACAAACCTCTTTCATGGCATCAATGCGTGTGTGTAGAGTTGTTGTATGAGCGATCAGGATGTCCGCTCTATCATCGCATTATTTCAGTCGATTCACAAGAGTGGCGGCATCAGACAGCAGTTTTTCCACGGTCCTTAACGGTCACCATCAAGCACCATCAACAGAAAGGTCATATGTGGCTGTGACTGGAGAAATGGGGCTTATGGGAATTGTAACTAGTGCATCTCCTGATCAAATAGCACGCTCATGTAGCTGATAACAAACTTTATTATTTGTTAGAAACATGATGGGTGTTTCATTGATGAAATGGCGAACAGCACAGATCCTGATCTGTATGTGTGGATGCACAAGCTAATCTGGATCTGCACTGGTCGCAAAGTCCCATTTCTCCAGTCGCAGCCACATATTTTGACTAGTAGGCCTGTGGATGTCATGCCATACATTGAACACTAAAATTACAACAAAATTACATACTGAATGACAGTGTCCTACAGGCATGGATCCAGGAATTTTACCGACAGCTGGGAAACTGTCGCACCCATTAAATTGAACGCCCAAAAATGCACTGAGGGATAAGCTGAAGCAATTAATGTTCTGTCCTGTATTTTATGTGGCATCATAAACCTATCTCCTTTTCACGTACGTTTTATGACGACATTCACAATACGTTGTCACAATGATGTTGGTACAACGTACTTCAGGAAAGTTTTCCTGACGTAGATTTCACGTATTGATTTTACGTTTTATGACGACATTCACAAGAAATTTTCATAATGATGTTGTAACAACGTACTTCAGGAAAGTTTTCCTGACGTAGATTTCACGTAGTGATTTTACGTTTATGACGACATTCACAAGACGTTTTCATAATGACGGTGTAACAACGTACTTTAGGAAAGTTTCCATAACGCAGATTTTACGTAGTGATTTTAAGTTTTATTATGACATTCACAATACATTTTCATAATGACGTTGTAACAACGTACTTCAGGAAAGTTTTCCTGTCGTATATCTCACGTAGTGATTTTACGTTTTATTACGACATTCACAAGACGTTGTCATAATGACGTTGGTACAACGTACTTCAGGAAAGTTTTCCTGACGTAGATTTCACATATTCATTTTACGTTTTATAATGACATGCACAAGACATTTTCATAATGACGTTGTAACAACGTACTTCTTGAAAGTTTTCCAGATGTAAATTGCACGTAGTGATTTTACGTTTTATGAAGACATTCGCAAGACGTTTTCATAATGACGTTGTAACAACGTTCTTCAGGAAAGTTTTCCTGTCGTAGATTTTACGTAGTTATTTTACGTTTTAATTCAACATACCTAAGACGTTGACATATCGACGTTGGAACAAAGTAATTAGGACACTTTTCATTGTCGTTGATTTCACGTAGTGGTTGTACGTTTTAATACAACATTCACAAAACGTTGGCATAATGGTGTTGGTGCAACATAAATTGCGAAAGTTTTCCTCATGTATATTTCACTTAGGGATTTTACGTTTTATGACAAAATTCACAAAACGTTGTCATAATGTCATTGATACAACGTAGGTAATTTACGCTGCGCAACAACATTCCTGAGGCGTTGGCATAATAACCAGATAACGTTGGTACAACATATTTTAAGAAAACTTTCCTGTCATAGATTTGACGTAGTGATTTTAAATTGCATCGTTATCATAATTTTAACGTTGGTACAGCGTTATTCAGAAACATGTTCTTGGCGTAGATTTGACGTAGTGATGTTACATTGTATGAAAACATTCATTGATATAAAATTGCACGTAGTGATTTTTATGTCACATTTGTTGAAAGTTTTCTTGAAGTACAGGCAGGGCCCGTATTCATAAAGAATCTAAGATTTATCTTGAACTTATATAGACTTAAATCCGTCTTAGTAAAGATCAAAATGAAGAGTTATCTTAAATTAGTCTTAAATATACTCTTAGATAAATCTAAGACGAATCTTAGTTAAGATTTGTCTTAAAACTAAGATAAACGTTAAGCGCATAATTTATGAGAATTCAATACGATATTTAGTAACACAGGAAACGCTCTTCTACAATGAAAGTAAGTAAGGCATTGTTTATACTAGCGACAAAGTCAAATTATCCGCGTCCAGCATTCGCGTCGCAAAAACACAAGCGAGTGCTTACGACGTTGTTGGCTATGGCGCCGAAAACATATATGAGAGGAAGTTTACTGTGTGCGGCGACGAATTTACGATATCAATGTTCGGACGGTACTAGAGAGATTGCAAGTTACCTTCGCAACTATATACCTCAAGCGCCCAGCCCCAAAATATAAGTTTTTCCGGGCTTGCCTGATATGTTTGGTTTGACACTGTTAATACCTTCTTTGGGACACTGATAATACATTTAAACTGTATAGACCTTCCAAATGTTTGCTCAATTACTCAGGAACGGAATTTCAAAAGCGCCGCCCAAAATGGCCGCCCAACAAATCACACGTGCAACTCGTGTAATGTTTATGTGATAGAAAATTTCTATCACACGTGGTAATACGTGCATATTGCTTATGTGGAAACTGGCCCGTCGAATTGCCAGAAGTTCGGACTTATTTGGAGCATCATTAGACGATGGTGTTGGTCTGCCAGGTTTCCCTGCATTCTGCGCTAGATTTTCAGAATAGACACACGCCAATAAAAGTGGTTACATGCCCCTCATTCCCGAGTCTCCCACCAACCCAACGATACCCAAGGAGAAAATGGTCGTACAATGTTCAATCCAGATGAAACACTAAAATCGCCGACAATCCATTGGCTGGACAATGTCACGTGTCGATACAGACCGAGAACCAGTCTCCTGCATTCGCTACACTAGTATCCCTTGCTCCGCAGAGTCCCGAACTAATTTCGTTCGTATGGGGCTTGGGGGAGGGGGAGGGTACAGCATGATTTTTCTCAACTTAAAATGGCAAAAATTGAAAATTATTTTTGCTCATATCTCTATTTGTTTGTTAGTTTAATAGATGAATGACGTTTTCTGTTTGATATTGAGCTTTTCAATGTGACTTTCGACCCCCCCACCCACCCCTGCTGAATAGCTGGCAACGCGCTTGAATGTGACTATGTATTTATATAATTATTCGATGTCATTAATGCTCAGGAACGGACATCCAAAATGGCCGCCCACATTTCGAGTGAAATACCATTAGTGTCGCAAGAATTATTTGAAATGTCATAAACATCCATAGAGTGTAGCTTAGCCATACTTACTCGATTCATATTACATGAAATAGAAACTATTCATATGAAATTTCGATTTTCTAGGATACCTAGGAGTTCCGTACAGTAAAAACAAATCACACATGCAACTCGTGTAATGTTTTTATGATATACATTTTCAATTTCCTATCACACGTGGTAACGCGTGCATATTGCTTATGTGGAAACCTGGTCGAATTGCCAGAAGTTCGAACATATTTGGAGCATCATTAGGCGATCGTGTTGGTCTGTCAGGTTTCCCTGCATTCTGCGCTAGATTTTCAGAACAGACACAAGCCAATAAAATTGGTTACCTGCCCCTCATTCCCGAGTCTCCCACCAACCCAGCGATTCTCAACGAGAAAATTGTCCGTCTTGTTAACAGTTCACATTCTCTAGATCATGAATGGACCGTCATTACTGGAGATCAAGCAACAGTTTTCCAACAAAAGCACGATGACCTATTCGGAAATTTGTCTTCCTCATTGACTGTTTTCATCAGACAAACAACGTCATCAAGGCCATATGCATGCGTATACGTCACAGTGGTGTTGAAGAACTCATTGCAACAGCAGGTGTCTGCTCGGAAGGAACAGTCAATAAGATAATGGGCAAGAAAGGGGATCACTAACAATTCATGCTATTCGAATACTTAATGAAACATTCACTCACTTGCACTGGCGAGCATTCGAAAGCTAGGTACATGAGCAACACGAAAGCGTTTGCAACACTCGTGTGACTAGGGTCATTGACGCCATTGTCGAAAATGACATTGCAGCTGATGAACAAGTTCAACTGATCCGTGATATTGACCAGGAGCTGACCGATCTACGTAGGTCTCTTGCCCAGTTCGATCCGACATTGCAAACTTACCCCACAGCTTTGTTCTGGTTGACCTTCCTGGAAATGACAGATATTCTTCACGAATGTCTGTACTGCCAGCGCGAAGGAATGTGATTGGGAAGCTTGAAGCTAACGGCAGACTTTTTACCATACATGGCCGCGGCTGGTCACCACAAGTACGCTCTGCAGTATTTGCCTCTGTATATTAAATAAATAAAGGACCTGCTTTCCGTTGCTCCAGAGGTACATGATGTGTTGATGCTTGGGGCATTTGTTGGCAGGCGAGCTGATGAGTGGCACAATGCTGT
Organism: Conchocele bisecta; assembly: GCA_029237695.1. Taxonomy (NCBI): domain Eukaryota; kingdom Metazoa; phylum Mollusca; class Bivalvia; order Lucinida; family Thyasiridae; genus Conchocele; species Conchocele bisecta. The sequence continues at coordinate 26,741,890 of CM055273.1, forward strand.
CTCCCCCGACACGACATGCTTCTAGAACAAACATATAACGCAGACGCAAAGGAGTGGGGTGGTCTAGCAGAAATCACAACAAATCAATTTGCCCGAAACAAATGGGCATATACACAACATCACACATTTGCTGTTTCATCCAAATTGAAGCATATGATTGACGCTGACACGTATAAAGCAGATGGTATCCATCATGAATCCAGTGGTACCCAGATTATTCGCAGTAGATAGCAAGTGTTAACGATGATCGAGGCAGTAGATGAAAATCCATTTATGTCAGATAGCGACCATCTCTTTAACATCGTCACAGGAGAAAATGCTCAGCCCGTTGTGCAATCAGACATGACGAATCTCAGAGAGATTAGCTGTTGTGCCTTTAGCATTGTAATCGCTGGAAATGACAAAAAGATTTTGACGCTAAATACTTTCTTCACTCGGCACAAACAGTCCAAGAAGTTGACAAACACCCACAGTAAAAGTCAGAACAATGAAATAGAGACCATGTTAAGAATGACACAGCTAATTGCATCCGGAATAGAAGTTGATGTTGTAAACACTGTTGGAAATTATGAATGTAGCAAAGTGCCACCATTATTATTTCAGGAAGACGGCACCATGAGGACACAGGGTACAAAGTCAAGTCTAGTAAAGGTGACATTGAAAGAAACGAAAGTCGACCCCGTATCTAGTCTTCCCGATGGAGAACTGAACACACCCGTGTCAATGTCATTACCAAGGTCAGGAATGATCGAGACAAATTGTCTCCCCTATTGTCATATGAACCAAGTATACTTCAATTGTTATGACGTTATGGCCAATATAGCTTGATCTGACGAACGAAAAGTGGTAACAATGCAGTTGAAGTGTAAGGGATAGGCTAGAGTAGATAAGTACACGTAGTCACTTAATCACTTATAATGTACACTATATTACATGGGGAACACACAGGAATACATGATACATTGATATGCGAACATCACTGTACGGTGCATGATACTCTTCAATTACAAGGTTGTAAGCCAATCGACTGTTATACTTTAACGCAACTTAAAAGCTATAGACGAATATACTCAGTATGTGGTATCTCAATGGTCCCGTAGTGGACAATAGTATGAATGCACAAGTACTTTAATGATCGCTAATCAAAGTGAAATAACATACAAGTACAACATGGCAGAACGAACATTGGAGGACAAATGACAATCTTCTGAGCTACCCCAATGCTGGCGTATCTCAATAGAAAGTGGTAACCTCTGAGTATTCAAGGTCCCAAGGTCTGCCTCACCCGCAGTATGAGGTCTAGTCACCAATATGGCTATTATCCAACTTCAAGTGGATTAATCCATAAACAATATATGTAGTCTTACTACAATCCCTTAGCCATGATATGCCATGATAGGAGTATTACCATACACTATCAAAGTATACATATGTATTGCCTATGCAATATATTTCCAAAGTATGAATGTCAAAGTCAAAGCCGGATGTGGTTACATCACATGGTAGTCAATGACGATAATAAGCTGGTACAGAAGGTCCCTTATCTGGTGAACAACTGACACGCGGACAAACTCGGCCGCGCACAGAAAGTGGACGTCCGTACTACCAAAAGGAGTCTTTTCCCTAGCGAAACCAGCACACGCAGTCAACGAGTTCTCTACCACACACATGCATAGTCTGTGGCAAATATGGCGTGACATCAGTAAAACATTGCTCATAAAATGGACGTATATTTAAATCCACAAAAAGGACACGCATAAACGTATTTCCATCAATACAACATAAGCCCCGTTATTACACGCACATTGTACATGGCAAATGTACATGCTAAATCACAGGTATGTAAAAATCACAGGTGTGTGAAATCACAGGTATGTGGAATCACAGGTATGTGAAATCAATAGTACGCACAACAATACAACACAGTACCACACATCACAAATATACAATTATACGGAAATCCGGAATGTACAAGAATGCACGTGTCACGCGACAACCCGTCATTGTTGATGCCATGCATTCTGTGAACAAATGGTCATTCAAAAAAGGTGAAACGTTTGGCATGATTGGTGATCGTTAGCTTGAGAAGCTGCTCAATGACGCACCAACTCGGACCAAAAATATCCACTTTTGTTGTGACAGGTATCGATCAGTCAGTCTCAAATCAATCAGCAACGCGTCAGAAACGAGCATTCAAAATATGGATACATGAGCACCACGAAAACGTTTGCAACACTCGTGTGACTAGGGTCATTGACGCCATTGACGACAATGACATCGCAGCTGATGAACAAAATAAACTGATCCGTGATATTGACCAGGAGCTGACCAATCTACGCAGGTCTCTGTCTCAGTTCAATCAATCATTGCAAACTCACCCCACAGCGTTATTCTGGTTGACCTTCCTGGAAATGACAGATATTCATCACGAGCCATGGTTCTCTTCGACGAACATGACAAGGATATCGGGTCAGAGATCACCAAAGAGGCCACCCAGTTGTTGATCAAGGTATTCAGCAAGAAGGACGATGGCGTTGCTGACATTGCAAGTTCACGAGTTCCTTAATACAAAATCAGCTGTCCTTCTCAAGTTACTCCCGCCGACGAATGATGTATTCAGTCAGCATGTAAAACGGTCTGCACTTACCACTATGATCGACAAACATGCCCACCTGGCAAAGCCGACTTTGTCAGCCTTCAACAACTTCGACTGGTGTGACGACGACGCTGGAAAATAACCGGCCTTGTATATTCAACCTCCAATCATTGGACTGAACTAATGGCACAGTCTATGTCATGCAATTGCAAGACTGGTTGTACAAGTAAAATATACTCTTGCTCGCGAAGAGGAGTTCGCTGTTACATCGGTTGCAGATGCACCGGAACACAAGGAAAGTGCTATCGTATTCATGACACAGAGGCAGATTCGGATATTGATTGAATTACTAGATTCTACATCAGTATTATATTATTGATTGTAGACATACTATATTGAAAACGACGCCAACATTCAGGACACATGTCGATAATCATTATATTGTGCAACGAACATGGTTAAGATGATACCAAATTTTCTTGCTGTCACGCAAGGCAACCAGTTCATAGGTTCTTTTTTATGTCAACACATTCAGTTCAGTGAGATACATGTATGACTTTAAAAATCAACTAAATAATTCAAATATCACATTATACATTTATCTTTTTAAAACAACATCTACTTGAAAAGACTAATCTCTTAAACTGTACTTATTCACATTATTCCAACATCATGTCAGAAGAAAGTGTTCTATTTTAGTGATATTAATATAATTACTCCCCTTAATTTTACTGACTATTTAGTATTATTTATATCGTAGTAGGTAATTACCATTATTTATTGCGGATTAAAACATAGTATTGCTGTTTTTATTATTAGTGTACAACTTGCTGCATAATAATATTTGTTGTTTTGTTTACCAGAGAAATAATTTATACCTGCATTACAAATGCCATTAGTGATTACTGTTATCATTAACTGAATTGTTCAGCCAAGTATAGTATACTCTGAAAATTTGGTCAACTTTTGACGCCATTTAAGGAAAATATTGTAAACGTATTTAATGAAATTACGCAGATGTCCAAAGGTACAAAATCACATGGCGTGTCCAGGGACCATACATACAATTCTTCGTCCCAGGCGTGTCTCATGATACATGTATATGATTTACATACATAATACCGTTTCATTTTGACAGTGTCAGTGTAAATACTTTTGTGCATTATTGCTGTAAGTCGCCCTGCGAGACACCCAACAATCCGGGTAATGGAGAACCGTACTTTGCTTATGACATGGGAGTACATCATCAGTCAATCGCCTACAAATATGCTGGATCTTCTGCAGACATGATAAACAAAACTATGGTATTGGTTGTTTGCGGTAGCGGACAAATTTACCGAAATGGCGGACAATTTGACAGCGGCCGATTTGGCTTGCAGACGATTTAACCTGATACCAAAAAAGAAAACAGTTTACTTTTACCCAGTTTAAGTTCAACTGTCAGTTGTGGTTTTATTTGTGTCTGCCAAACCATTTTTATACCACCATATACGAACTCTGTAATATATTTTCAATTATTTTGTATGCGAGTTGCCATTCCGGCTAATGTGTAGTGTTTCAATGCCATATTTGTGTGTATTAGAAATGTTTGATGTGCCGAGGCCGAAACGGAATGGGTACAGAGTGAAAAAAAGTTACGAGCGGCCAGCAAAAGGTGTCCATGAAATGGGACTCACAGCTTTTTATTACATACCGTACAAAACCAGGAGATAAGTGGATTCGTTCGTCATCATGTCAACTAAGTAATAGGCATAATCCACGATTAAACGACGATATCATTTATACACCAAATTACATTTCAGTATTGGACCACAGGTGATTCTAGCGTGTCTTGGATGGTCGATTATTGTTTGTATATACATAAAACACCTTTCTAAACAATGTACAAAACAATTCGAATGCGCTCAGGTGTAATAATAATAGTACTTAGAAAGGTATAACACTTCCATTCGCCACCATTGAAACAAAAAGCCACGCGATGTAGACATCTGGAACGCGCCTATACAACGCATTACAGCATGTCGAAACCGCTGCTTCGGGTGGGTTTTCGGCATAATAATACATCAATATAAATCTCAAAGATTTCGAGTGTAAACTGCACTGAAAACGCGTCTCACTAACCTAAATTCGCTTTATCCAATCAGACACGTTCACTTCCTGGTTAAAAATGAATATTAGCCGCCATCTTTAAAAATATCGAATCACGTGACACGCACTGCTTTGGTTGGCTAATGGGAAACGGCAGAAAAAAAGAACATAGAGATTAGACTGGATTAATAATGAAATCAGGAAACAAAATCACGCTGCTAAGACGTTTGATGATGTGGACGAAGCTATTAGAGACTATAATGCTGTAACTGCTCCAGTTTCAGGCGCACAACGATTACAATTGTTTGCAAGACAGCCAACTTTGAGGGATTACTATACACCTTCCACTATGAAACATATCGTTTTAATGATACTTTCAGACGAATAATTTAACTAAATGTTTATTTTTTTCCAGTATTATATTTATTTGCATGTTTTTTACTTGATTATCATTTGTCGCCAAAATCGACTAATCTTCGAGGCACAACATTTTCATTCAAAATCCATTCTTTTGTTTTCAATTATAATATGGGTAATAACCTTAATAATAATGAAATATCACATAGATAAAGCAACGACAAAGAAATGATCGTCAACAGTTTATCTTATTCATTTCAAATCCATATAAAGTAATACGTAAAATCTGGAACATTAACTTTTCTAACCTTCAAGTCCGTGACAGATACGTATGTTGCTCCCGAACTAGTGTCCTCTCGTACGAAAGGTATACATCTAAATAAAGCGAATTGCATACTGAATTTAGTTTTAACGGGGTTTGACATTGTTATATTCAAACTATTGTTTGCCGAGCTAACACATATACAAATAATAAAATGATTATAATCTGCGGGACATAATCTGCGAGACGAAACATGTGAAATTCGTAGTAATAGTAGCCATATATTGTATATTATTCATAATTTAGTCACTTTTCGCATTTCAGACAGCAACCGGATGTAGACTAATCAAACTTTCCGATGGATTGTGATGGTATGTTCGTCTGCTGATCGTTGTAAAACATGTGAGTAATTTGAATTGCATTATTTGACAATATAACCATGACTGGCCATTTTGTTTAGCTATTTCATACAGATTTGTGGATGGTCTTAACATATATAAAACTATTCTGCAGCATTCATGTCCATGTTATATGTTTTGAGTTGGTAAAGTCTGGACTCGAAGATTATTACAAATTGTCCCGAAGATTATATTATTAGAATGTCTACGATTACCTGCTTGATATTTGAATTTAATCAGTATTGTCTGAAGTAAATAGTTTATAAACATATAATACACATTTGAATATCCAACAGGATACCATAGGCGCTTACGATTTGGAATTTTGTGGATGAAAAATATATTCGAAAATAGGATTGTAAAGTGAAATTTATGACTGTTGTAATCATGGTAATGGGAGAGATCATGTCGATAGTTACTGTCGAATCAGGGCATTTGCATACTCGTTTTCGAAAGATGCCAAATGCATAATTCCTTCTATTATAAACGACAGAAAGATAGATGGCTCTCAGATGCACCAAATACTGGGAGAAGCATCTTAATTGACTGTCCCGAAGATTGAAAATATCAGTCCCGAACATTAGGAGAAATGTAATATGATCTCAAATAAGGGTTACTGATCTCCTCTCTCTATATTTTCAGTATGGCGAAATCAAAAGCGCAACGCATGAAAGAGTATAGGGAAAGAAAGACAGAACAATTGGTAGACAGATGGGCAAATCAAGGAAGAGACAGAATGAGAGCTGGATATATACCGACGTCTCTGTTATCAGACAAGGAAAAGACAAAGAGACGGGCGAAAAACAGAAAATCATTCAAGAACTATTATTTGAAACATAAGAAAACACGAACTGAAAATAGTATAGCAACAGAACCTGTACCAAGCAAGCAGTTCCCCTTTTTCTGACGAAAACATTGTTAGCAGCACTACAGAAGACATGTGTAATGACAGGCACAATATTACTGTAAACTTTCGATTTGAAAAACCGAGGACATCAGAAAGAAAAAGAAAGGCAAAAGAGAATCCCGTACACTGAAGAGAACACGTCAATGGATTGAAAACATAGAATACCAAGCTGAAGAACTGAAGTCTTACCTACAGAACACGACTACATTGACAGGCGTAAATTACTAAATCACAAAGATGTAAGAGTGACGAAAAGAAGAGATATGCTACATAAAACTAAGGAAGATGTATTGCAGTTTTTGTCCCGTGATGATAACTCTATAATATTACCAGGGAAAGCAGATGCCGTGTAGATAGGCAAGAGTAAACAGCAAAAAACGTGTGTTGAACGATTACATGCATAATCTTTTCACAAAGTTCAGAGTGGAAACAAACTATGCTATGTCGCTTTCCTCGTTCTGTAGACTTCGGTCAAAGAACATCAGCCTGATTAATTTTGCTTCGAGATAAGTATGCATTTGCACTAAGCACCAAAACTTTAGCTATACACTGAAAGCCCTTAAACATGTTGGTGTGTCGACTAATACAAGCCCTGACTCATTCGTGAAGATATACCAGCACTCTCCCAATGAGTTTGAAAAGTTGTTGCAGAAGATTCCCCAAGGAAATGTGAAATATCTGCAATGGAAAAACGTTAAACTACATAACAGGAAAGAACGAATGAAAATTGTTGAGAACAATGTGCCTGGACATGAATTTATAGAAACAGTGAGGAAAGAATTCGACCAGTTCATATGTCACGTGGAAAGAGTAGGACAACAATACACATCAGTAAAGAGGATGAAAGACAACTTACCAGCAGCCCATGTTTTGATTCAAATGGACTTCAGTGAGAATTACACATGCAATACAGTCGAAGAGATCCAGTCAGCATATTGGAATGACAGCGCAGTTACGCTACATCCAATCATTGCTTACTTTAATGAAGCAAACAAAGGCCTCGTTCATAAAGTATAGTTTTTGTTTCCGAGGTATTGAATGCAATGCCGGCATGGTTACAGCAATAGTACAAAATATAGTTTGAGCAGCGAAACTGTGTGTACCGAATTTAAAATATGTACACTTTTGAGTATCAGATGATCACTCCGAATGACTTACGTGCAAGGAATCACGGAAGTCGAACAGCGAAAGCAGATTATTAAGCCTGTTAAGGGGACAATAGCCATACATGCAATAGTAACTGACAAATCTGGGCGGCTGATGAAAAAGGACAAAACATGTGCGTGTGAGAGCTGCTTTCAAGTTGATGGTTTTGTTGGAACATCTACGTGCGGTTGGGACAATGTAGAATTGACTAATTTAAAACAGATGCGCGTGTTATACAAAATGAACTCGATGAAACCAATTCGACCGAAACAACGAAACAACGAGACCAAGACGTTGCTGAATGTAATAAAGAAGACTTAATGGTTGCGGCATATGACAAAAAGTGTTATATTGGACATGTGGAAGAGATTGATAGCGATGATAACACTGTTTATGTTAAGTTCATGGTTCAACGTGCAAAGGCTTTAAACGGTTTAAATAGCCAACAAATGAAGATAAGTTGTGGATTGGCTCGTGCGATATCATCCGTACGATTCAATGTCCGGAAGCCACAGGCAAAGGGGGACGAATGTTTTCTGTCTCGGATGATGTTGTTAAGCTAATGGATAATTACCATGCAAAATAACTTTCGGGACAAAACTAGTTACAGTAGTATGAATAACTGAGTATTAGAGTCAACGATTTGTTGAGTATATAACATTTGAATATTGTATCAGTTTACTTTGACGTTGCAAATAATTGTGGTCATCTTCAAAATGAAAGCTATACACATGTACGGATACATGTGCATTGTTTGAACTTGTTTTAGGTGAACGAGTTTTGAAATTTGCAAATCGGTGCAAGAATTAATCAGCTTCAAAATTGTCTCTTGTATGTGTGTATATCTGGTTTGCTCATATATAATCGTATTATGGTTCATTTAAGGTTATAGACATATCATAACACTTTCTTGTTGATACAGCTCACATGGGCTAATCTTCGAGACGAATGTGGCTTTACATGTAATAGCACATTTTTTGAACATGTTTAATTAAGTTGTCTTTGAAATCATGTTGGGGCGCTGACTTAGACCAACATAATACGTTTCCGTTAATGCAAAGGAGTTGTTGCTCGTAAAGTACTGTTTCTATTAGGTGCTATGAAGTAAATAGGATTTAAACATCGGCACATGCATATCGCAATTTATAAATATACGTGCAGCTGCAAGATGGTATAATGACTGTTTGAGTTACTTGTAACAATAACAAAGTATTATGATATGACATAGATGTAGTTATTCTTCTCGATCTTCGTTGAATTATACCATAATCTACGGGACGATTATGCCTAATCATCGGGACGATTATAATTTGTTCAGTGGTATATTTAAAGTTAGTTCATTTACGTTTCTCTGTCATTTTATGGTGGGAAATATCCCTGTTGCACCTCTAAAGATATATTACTATATCTCAACAGGAATATAAATTAGAAGACAGTGTAAAGTAAAACAGTGACATATTCGAAAAAAATGGTATGTTCATCTCATGTATATATTGGCTATAAAATAACAACAGTATTTTATCCTTAGTTTGATTCTAGTTGCTGGTGCATATACCGAACGTTTCGTGCAAGTTTTGCATAATTATATAACACAAGCTTGCATATCCATTTTATTCATGCTATGTGCATTTTAGGAAGGGCAATTTTAAGTTCCCGACCATCAGACTTCCATGACCGTAGAATAGCACAAAAACCATCACGGAAAAAGTGAATTTTTTAAATTTAATATGTCAGGAGGTACTACTAACGAACTAAAATAGTGTAATCTCGTTTTCTTTTGATAACAAATTCGTCTCTTACACCTGCAATTGTCGCGGTTGCGTGAGAATAAGTCACATGTATGTATCTCACAATTGCACTGGTCAACTTTGGCCCGTTTCACTAACAATTCTTAGTTTGTTCATAAGTTAGAACTAAAGTTATAACTTATGACAAAGTTATGACCGACTTAAGTCATTGCTTATTTGGTTTCACAAAAAAACTGAAGACGGCCATATTGTTATGACCGTCTTCAGTTTTTTTTTGTGAAACCGTCATAAGTTACAACTTAGTTGTTGTTTAGAGCTTTGGTATGTTCGAATCCCGCTCGGGGCTTTTATTTTTATGATGACTTTACTTTCCCTTTATGTGTTTTGACATCTAAAATAAGGAATTGCAGGCATAATGTTGAATATTATTCATTTTTAAAAATAATCTCATGTAGAATATCAATTTTTCTCAATATTCCGACGCCATTGAATACATGTGGATATATTTGTTACCAACTAGTGAACCTTATACTGTAATATATACTGGAATATGCCATGAAACATTAAGAAAAGAAGCAATTAACAATGTTTTTATTGTTACAATCCAATAAAATGGTAGTTCGAGCATTTTGAAATTTTACTTAGATTACCTCATTAACTCAAACATCACGTTTCAGCAGAAAACGTGTACTGTCGATGATTAATGGTATGCCCGGTCAGATATGAATGTATCTGATACAACTACCGAATTACATATATATTATATTTATTTGAACTGGACACGGGTAATTTGTTGATTACATGTAGAAATGCATGCACTGTTTGAGTCAGTGGCACACATATATGATTGTCCCTGAACATATTGACCAATATAGGAATGGAGTAACGCGCACATGCATTCAGCATATAAATGGTCTGAAATTGTTGTTAAATGCGTCAGGACTGTTTCTCCATCTAGTCTGAAAACAAGGTATCCCCTTATCAGAAACGAAACACAGGCTAACACGCCAATACACTGTCGGCAAAAGTTATACTCCACTTTCTAGAATCACTTGATTTGCTAATGTTGTGTACATCTCCAGTAACCGCCCGGAAACTACCAGTTGCGTAAAATCGCAATGCAGTCAACACTTGCAATGACACTGGAAGACTGTGTGATCTCAGGGTTGACCTTATAATGTCAGCCTGTGCAATGTCGCATACTTGTAGAATAAGATCACGAGACAGCCTGCATTTATATATTAGGTCCTCGTTATCCATGAAGTCTAGGGGATTGGTTCGGTCCTAAAGACTCGTTCCCGTCGTAAATTGCGCGTTTGGATTATAGCAAATGCAGTTGCCATCGTTTGTATGTTCTGTAAGGAAAGAACAAACAAAAGTCAGACAGTCAATCAGACGGATGGACGGACGGACGTTCATACATCACACACCATTAGGTGGTATATTCATCGTTTTTAAAGAAAAGAATGACCACTTCAGACACAATAGGGCTTACATTACGGAATATGTTGCATTGATTTCGTTTGTCTTAGGCGTCACCTCCAACCGCCTAAGATCCAAAACATGTGCCCTGACGAACGGATGGATGGACAGACGGACGGATGGACAGACGGACGAACAGATATACAGACAGAAGGACAGACGGACACAATTGAGGAGCGTGGTCTAAGACAACAGAAAACAATGGACTTCTTCCGTACCGTTTAAGCCTATTGTTTCTTATTTATTAAGGGCAGGGCAGGGCAGGGCAGGGCAGGGCCAGGGCCAGGGCCAGGGCCAGGGTTAAGGTTAGGGTTAGGGCCAGGGCCAGGGCAGACATCTATAAGTGCGCAATACATTTTTTCCCTGCTCTGGGGCGACCGACCGACCGACCGACCGACATATACACTGACTGACACCGACAGACCGACCGACCAACACAGACCGACCAACACTGACACTGACTGACTGACCGACCAACAGACAGAAAGACAGCATACAGGTTATTCGCTACAAGCCAGCTCATTTGGATCTACAGTGATTTGTAAATGTTGTCGATAACTGGGCATACCGAATACTGGTAAGGCAATGACCTACATCACAAATAGCAATACACGGGTAAATAGCACAGGTGTGGCCATCTACATGTAAGCATATATCGTTTATATGGCAGATAATTGCTAAAATAGTATGTATGAAGTGAACATTTACCTGCTGTCAGTAAATTGTTTTCTCCACCTCGGCTCACATGGGGGCATCCATATTTCATAAGTTACGTCTTAAATATTTAAGTTATAGCTTAAGACCGCTAGCTACCTGTTTTAGTTTTCCATCGTAAATTTCGATTGTCGTTCTTGATAAGGAGTTAACAAAAATGTGTTTGTTTCCACTAACCCGACCGACCCTATTTGTCCCGCCGACCCTACACTTGTTTTCGTCATATCGGTAATTTTTTTGATAAAAACAGTATATTTTCACACTAACCCATAGTGGGTTAACATATCCAGTACAAAAAGTGTGTCGTGAATGGAAAATAAATTCGAGAAAAAAAAAAAAGTTTCGCCTACCTACCTACCCTATTTTTTTCCAGGTGTTAGCGGAAACACACAATTTTTTTTTTTGGCCTAAGATGTTTTGTGAAACGGACTAAGCACATACCAGGTACCAGACTTAAGTTATAACTGATGACAAAAGTACATTGCTTAGCTCGTTAGTGAAACTTGCCAGGTGTCTATTTCCAACTGGGATGTATGTGAGATAGTGATTGCCATCTTGTGGGCTTTGCTTCAACGCTACTAATTGGAACATTAGGCAATGTTTTCCCATGAACATAATAGCTTGGTTAACTGTAGATAATATGATACATAAAATGTATATAGCGGTGTAAAATCATTTGACACACTAGTGTTTATCTATGAACAGGTACTGTTGGTTTCCGATAAATTGGCAAGGGCACGTGACGTCACGGGGTCAGCGGACTATGTCTATTATAGCTTTCTAGGGATGTAGCCGTTTGCAGCCATCTTAGGTGGCCGAATCGACGCCTTATCTAGAGAAATTTAGAGCTTGAAAATGCATGCTCCCGATAGCTTAGGAGATAATTAATATTACAAACTGGTTGACTGGTGAAACAGGCGATTGAAAACCACAATAAATGCCATATTTATAAATGTAAAACGTTTCGATAGTTGATTCATTTTGATTGCCCAGTCGTCCGCAAGCATACATATTATTGTCCGCACAGCTCAGATGGTAGAGCGCTCGGTAAATGCAATGGACCTTCGTTCATTATGTGCGAGTTCGAGCCTCGGACAAATTATTATTTTTGCATTCATATAACAGATTCAACGTTTTCTCACTTTTACGAAAATGTCTTAGATAGAGTTTGACAAAAGGGTACTTGTGACGTGCGCACTGGGTTTCAGCGTCACAGATCAGGATGCACATCACTCAGTCAGATCAGGGCATAAGGTGTTCACAATTCATGTTCTGAATACATATTTCACTATCAAACAACGTGAAACAATCTATATAGACACATTCTAAAATTATCCCCAGTAGGTATTTCATAGAAACGACAGTACGGTGGTGGGGGACTCTTGGGGACGTCAAATATACACATCCTCGGGGTTCTCGGCCTCCTAATTCCCGGCCCCTGGAAATGTTTGACTTTAAATACACCCACACATTATATGTCCGCCGCCCCAGAGCGGGGAAAACATTGGTTGCGCACTTATACATTTTGTCCAGACAGACATATGGATGTAACTAAGACGATTCAAATGACATTATGCAATATACGTCTTTATAAGTTTTTGAACCAATACAAAAATATGTTTCTGTAAGTTACATTAAATAATGTTAATAAAATAAACGTATTAACGACGGCAGATATTTATCTGGGAGAATAAAGTGAGGGACATAATTCAATGTGATTCAACAGTGATGGTTTCGAACCCACAACCCTCAACGTTGATTAATTAAACAAAACAAATAGCTGTTACCACTACGCTATATGCATCAGATACGAAGTGAATGTATTGGTCACAGGTGCACGTATGTATAATACTGCTAGTATGTTCTAAAATTAGATAATGAAACACAGGTGCATCGTTATCGATTATTATAGACTTGCTCATGCATGCATTTCCAATGAGCATTTGACGTAAGTTGATGTGATACATATACGATTCGAGTGCCTGTGCTCACTATTTTCTTTTTCAGCAAATACCTAACAACAAAAGTGACAACTTGATTCAAAATATGCCTGAACCGTTACTTGAATACATTTCGGGCCAACATTGGTGACATGCATGCTACATCGTCATGCTAATATCAGTTTTGCATTACTAACACACCTACTTTACCTATTATGGTTCAATATGGAATCTCCTGTGACCTTTGCCCTTGCCACTTTATCGTAATTCGACGGTAAATGCGATGGGCCTGTTATCTCGTGGTATTTACAGGTACAAACAGAGATACCAGGTTAGAAGACACCAAATGGTGCAAAATCGCCCAGGGTGTATGCACAAATAGTCCGGTATAAAAAAATAGTGCGGGTGTTTTGAGGTCACATACACCGTTTGCTTGCAAATCTTGATCCATTACTACCCAGTTTCTCTTGAGAAATATTTTGGGGTGTCTTTAACACCAATTTTCAGCATATTTGTAGCATTGAAAAGAAAACACTGAACCTGTTGGTCACTTGATGTAAACAGAGTTTCCGTGGCCAAAAAATGTACACAATATTGGAGAATATGACAAGGTTGGATTTTTCTTTCTTAGGAGTAAGTGAACCTATTGTTTAGTTCATGCAGAACCAGTACAGACTGGCTGCAGGTCATGTACAAGTGGGTCCCACAGCATCTCTACGAATAGTGAAAGTAGGAGACACTGGCCTTATTGGATGGCATTCGGTTAAATTATATAGTAAAACTAGTTGGTGGTGTCTAACCTAGATTGAAGTAGGATAGTGTTTTCACGCTGTGCAAGACGCCGGAAAATGAGGATAATTTTATCTGTGGAATAGTGTTTTCACGCTGTGTTTTTTTTAATTAATGTATATGTTTATCATCGTTCCTGTATATATATGTATAATGGGTGGGTTCTGGTTCATTTTTGATTTACAAATTGCTTTTATCGGGGCCAAAGACTGATACCCGATAAAAGTAATTGTAAATCGAAATGAGCTATAGGACCCCCTTTATACATATATATGTATGTGTCTTTCAATTTCACTGCTTAAGTAATTTCTACGAACAAATACATTCTCTTTCATATATTTAATTTTTTGTATCAGCGATTCGGTTTGAATTACGTACTACATTGAATATTCAGTCTAATCTCATGATTCGCCCATTGACCAACTCGCCCGTTTTTTTGCGAATTTTGTTCAAGACTAACGTCCATCAGCCAAAGAAGGCTTAGAAGATTGAAGATTCAAGTCGTCCATTATGTACCTTGACATAACGGACCATGGACATAACGGACCAGATTTCGGACGAAACGGACCAGATTTCTGGACGATTTACGGAGGTTTCGCGACCTCCGCGTTCGCACCTCATACACTTTCGCACCTCATACGTTTTCGCGGCTAGAGGTTTCACATAGTAATGTTCATTAATATTTTAAGGAAACACTGTTATCGCCACTGATATCAGTGTGGAAATTTACGTCTGATATAATGTCAATTAATACGTGGGGTACTGGTGGAAGAATATTTATTTTGCCAGAAAATGTCACAGATGATGTCTGTGATATAAATAACATTTTGTGCCTACTGAGTGGGCATGTACCTTTAAGAGTGTTTGTTTGGCTTTCAGAGGAACCAGACTGCTCCACAAACGAATTGAACCTGAGATGTCTCGACAAGGATATCAAGGTTATGAGAGAGTGCGGGAATATGATGACGATCGTGACCACCAAAATGATAGTCAATCATTTGCGGACATAGGTAATTTACATGTTTTCCGCTTTATATGCCAGCGCTCCAGATAAGCTGCGTATTTGCTTAAATACCCAATTAAAATTGCCAAAAAAAAAAAATTGAAATCAGAAGTAGCTAGTATCAAAAAGCAATAAAAAGTTTGTGGTACCTTTATCATGCTGCAGAAAACAATAAACAGACCATAAATATAGCATATTTTTCTTATTTTCCGTGAAAATGCATCTTGGTATTTCATTAGAATTCTCCCCAAGGAGACAATTCTAATGAAATGCCAAGACATGTTTTCATTTCGAAGCAAACTATTCAATAATTACTGTATGTTGATGTGTAAACAGTATGTATAATTATCATTATACCCGAGTGAGCTATTTGGTCAGGAGCTACACTGGTCACACGTCCCATAAGTTTCATTTCTCTGGTCAAAGCCACATATTCCATTTGCAGGATATGTCTGATCGAGTCTTTGTTTATTTGCAGGGATTCCGCTGGCGATCGCCGCTTTCGCAATTGGCGATAAAAATAACAATTGGCGATAAAAAATTACAATTTTCGGAAAAAAAAATTCTTGAAAATTGTAATTTGTTATCGCCAATTGTTAAATTTTTTTGAAGTGGTGATTTTTCTATTTTCCTCAGCGGAAACCCTGTATTTGTATTTCGCTGTTTTCTTTTTCAGGATTTTCTTCGTTCGAGGAGGCATTTTCACAGATAACTGGCAACAGTCAACATAAATAATAGAGGTTAGTCATTTTTGAAGGTTGACTTGAAGTTGGTTTATGTATCGCCAAATCCACATAAACTCAAATAGTTAAGCTAGCGCTAAATAATTAGAGCGGGCATTACATATTTAGAGCTAGCTCCAAATCATTTGAAGAGCTGTCTAAATCATTTGGAGCTAGCTCTAATTATTTAGAGCTAGCAATAATTATTGAGTTTATGAAGATTTGACATTCCAGGAACTCAAATAATTATTGCTAGCTCTAAATAATTGGAGCTAGCATTAAATATTTAAAGCCAGCATAAACTAAAATAATTATTGCCAGCTCTAAATAAATATATAAAGCTAGCTCCAAATGATTAGAGAGATCTTATCTCTTCAAATTATTTGGAGCTAGTTCTAATTATTTAGAGCTAGCAATAATGATTTGAGTTTATGTAGATTTGGCGTTCCAGGAACACCAAGTCTACAGAAACTCAAATAAGTAATGCTAGCTCTAAATATTTAATGCTGGCTTTAAATATTTAATGCTACATGTAGCTCCAATTATTTAGAGTTAGCAAGAATTATTTGAGTTTATGTATATTTGGGGTTCCATATTGGTTGGCTCAGTAACTGATCCATATGGATGTTCATAATTACACTGACGTAGTCTATGACATTTTCTGCCTAGCCACATTTCTGTAATTCTCTTATATCGATATTGTTTTAAATGGCGTTGGATGTTGACAGAAATTAAATGCGGAATTTCATGATTTAATAAATTATTTATTGCTTTTAATATTTGTTTCATCGCGTTCGACATACAGTCTATTTGGCTATTTACAGTTTTTAAACTATCGGAACATCAAAGTAAATTTAAGTAATAAAACCATGGGCTGTCAAAAAACATGTTGTGTGCTTAAAGTTTGCGAGGGGTCCTTTGGATGCCACGCACTTTAAACAGACCAAATGATTTTCTTACGCAACAGATCATTATTTTATTCCTTAAATATTGCAGAGACGGTGTTGGCAAAAGCGGCCAAGATTATCGGCACAGACCGGGACAATGGCCATGCCAGTGAAAAAGTGTAAGTACCTGTACGCACAGGCATTTGGCGTATTTAACTATATATAGAGTTATACCGATGAAAGCTGAAACACGCCAAATACCTGTGCCTGCACGTCCCTGTGGCCTAGTGGATAAGGCATCCGCCTCGCAATGGAGAAGTCAAACGTTTGAGTCTTCAATCGGGTTGATATATGATGGTTTCTGAGCCGCCAACTACTGTCTGTTTCACGAAACCTGCCCAAATTTTACGGCCATATAAACAATGCAAAAAACATTTTTTTTTTGATAATATTAAATTAAAGCAAAATTTGAGAATTAGCTTTCTTTTTATTTCGTGAAATTTGGTCAAATATTGATTTTATTATGAAAAATTGATTTGTTTATGGGAATTTAACATGGGGGGAAACGAGATGGAGGAGCTGTGGGAGGAGTCTGAAAATGAAATAAATTGGAAATTGACTAGGTAGCCTAGAAATGATCTAAGAAAACAAAAGTTATATTTTGAAAATTGGTCCATTATTTCTGAAATTCTAAAAAAATCCCCATGTTAAAACCCAATAGACATCTTCACTCTGTGTATGGGGATTTAACACGAGGACATTTATTTTTCGCAATAAAATCAATATTTGAGCAAATTTCACGAACTTTTTGCGTTGTGTATATGGCCGTAACATTTGGGCAGGTTTCATGAAACAGACTTTTTGAAGAGATATGTGTTTTTCGCTTCATGCATAGTAAATTACATTTTATTTGATCACATTCACAAAAGCATTCATTATGTTCAAGTACATGCTATCAGAAACTGTGATAAGCAGGGGAGATAATTTGGCTTGCGAAAATGCCAAATTATGGCAAGCCAAATTATCTCCCCTGCTTATCACAGCAGGGGAGATAATTTGGCTTGCCATAATTTGGCATTTTCGCTTTACATGCACAAGTAAAGAAAAATTGTCAAATTTACTATTTTTTTGTTGTGAAATAGAGGATATTCCATCGCACATTTTCAATAGCGGAAAATAATACATGAGTGTGTGTCGGCTTCCACGTAAGGAATCGAGTGAGAGTGGCTTGCACGGACGCCGACGGAAACGAGTGTATTATTTCCGCTATTCAAACATGTACGATGGAATATCCTATTTATTACATTCCCACGGCGGATATATATGCACATTTATTTGAAAAAACGGACGTATTATGTATTAATTTTGTGCGGGCGGGCGGGCGGGCGGCGGGCGGGCGGGCGGGCGGGCGGGCGGGGCGGGCGGGCGGCGGACGCAATAACTCAAGTTCTACTTGACCGATCATAACCAAATTCGGTATACATGTTTATCATGGCAAGGCAAAGAAGCCTATTGATTTTGGAAAAAATCCAATACTTATCTCCCCTTGGCGGCCATTTTTAATTTTCGCACTCTGTGTCCTTGTCCGCGCAATAACTCAAGTTCTACTTGACTGATCATAACCAAATTCGGTATACATGTTTATCACGGCAAGACGAAGAAGCCTATTGATTTTGATTAATTTTCGGACTCTGTATCCCTGTCTACTCAATAAGTCGAGTTCTACTTGACGGATCGTAACCAATTTTGGTTTACATGTTTATCACGACAAGATGAGTTATCTCCCCTTGTTGACTGGCCTTGCCTCGACGGGCGTATATTGTGACCTTCGGCACTCTTGTTGAGATTATAATCAATTAATTGTGATGTGCGCATGGATAGTTATACAATGACATGTTTTACCGCGCTTTGACGTTACTTTGTGTGACGTCAAATGTGACGTCATGTAAACATTTTGAAATCCAAATTACGCACCTGTTTCTATGAGCCAGATATATGTGAGTGCATGTTTGAAATGTGTGCAATGACATTAACATTCTAGATTAGTCGAGACCCTTTCCAGATTTTCAAATAACTTTATTTTGACTGTAATCAAAATTAAAATTTTGCTTGGTAGCTCGTGGTTTTCCAGAAAACAGGCGCGCAATTGCGGGTGTTCACTTCACGGTGTATTATTTGTAAGGAGTTGATTACGGGTTTTCTCTCACAGCGAAACCCGTGCAAATAATTTGCAAGAGTAATAAATGATAATATTATACTAAAGTTAGAAGGAAGTTCCCATTTATATAGATGGTAGTGTAATTAATTTAAATAAAATAATTTATTTGTGTATTATCGCCCTTGAGCATGTTGAGATCAAGTAGTCTATTGCACGACAACACAAATATTTTCAATTGCAGTAACTTCGTATGCTATATTCAGTATAACTTCCGCCGTGATATACATTTGGTTTTAGAAGCATTTGGCAATTCAGGCCAAATTATTTGTCGCCCGTATTATGTTCAACCTAGTTTCACTGAATGTTAAGTTTTCATATACGCGTAGTATAAAGCAGGCTTGTGAAGCATTTGGATAATAATTTAGTAACCATCGATTGAAACATACATATATAATACTGAAGTCAGATTGACTTGAAACTTTATATGCCGATACTTCTTTATCATCATGCATATTTTCATCTTATAGCCCACACATGCGGCTTTCATGCCCGAGGTCGAGGTCCATATTTACCGTGGTGGTCGGACCATGCTATGGCCGGGGGTCTCCGTGAGCTCCTGTTCACATGCTCTATTTCACACTAAAATGATCACTTGTGTCTATGGCATTGCTGTTCAATGGACGTAAAACCACAATCAATCAATCAACTTGCATGCTGTATTTCAGTCACGGCATATCACAGGAGACCAGGAATGTTGTACACAGTACGGCGCGTCTCATGAAACAGTTGGCCAACAAGGAACTAAACAGAGTAAGTGGCAGCCTCCAATGCATTTCATTGCATAAAGCTTTAATAACACAAGTGTATCTAAACCATATTACACTACTGTAATTCCAGCACAAAAATATTTACACAATTCCTTAACATTTGATTGGCCCGTAGCAAGTCTCTGTCCAAAATTTATATCCCAGTAAACTCCCACGCCAATCTACTTTCTACAGGTGCGCTGTCAGTGCTGTCAATGTAAACAAATGGATGCCGTCTGTCAAAATAAACACATTTTCTTGATGAATTTATTTGAAAAGCTGGAATTATAAGGAATGAATGGCCTTATAGTAATGAAATTGCAAATGAGCCCGCTACAGCAAACATGTTAGGTAATCAGTACAGCTTCAAATTATGATGACGTGCTTATGCTATAAATATAATCTAACATCTGTGTTGATTTAGTACAATATTTATTAAACTTGTGGACTGATTTCATAACCAAGCTTACCTTTTTTTGAACTTGACCCATTATGACGTATTGGCGGGAATCAAGTGTGAAAATCAGTTTCTAGCGACCTCTCGACAGAGAAACACCAAATTTTTCGTGTATCATGGAAACAGAAATTAAACACGAAATCCAGCAGCAGGTGAAGAAGGCGGTTGAGGCGACTCAGACGTCATTGTTATCCAGCATGGAGTCGCTCATTTCGTCTAACCTCCATTCGTTCCAGAAAAAGATTTCTTCCCAGCAGAAAGAACTGGCGGACGTTCAGTTGAGCAAAATAAACGTGCTCTCGAGTGACAATTACAAATTCACAAAGCGGAGTTGCGAGGATCAGTTTCGTTTCAACAGCAAGGTGGCGGAGAAGATAGACTGTGCGGAGTATAAACTGAGTGCGGACAGTATCACCCAGGACCATATACAGTCGGCGGTCGTCAGTCTCCGTGAAGGTATGACTTTGCTAAAACATCGACAAAAGGTTATACAACTCGCGGATTCGAGTGAACTCGGTTGGAAGGTTGTTAAATAGTATGAATCCAATCCGATAGCAGACGATTCCGATGACGAACGGCGTATCGTGAAGGCGCAGAGCGCTGCCTTCAGGAACGATAAGCGAGATCAGATTAAGCGGCAACGCAAACGCAGTTATTCCCCCTGGGTAAAACAGACAGAGGACAGAGCACGCAGCACGACGATACCTGTCATTTCTACACGACAAACAACGACGAGGCCAGGCGATTGTTTCGCGTGTCGGAGACCGGGACATTGGCGATCTGAGTGTCCAGACCTCGCCGCTGTCAGAGCGCAGACATCACAAAATAAGATAAGTCATGTTTATATTGATAACCCGTCCATGGAGACAGGTAAGCGGGATAATATTGTATTACAGCCTGGCGAATCGGCGCTGCCCGTGTCAACCAATGGTCGCTGTGTCACGGGCACAGCGAATAACGATGGTTCACCTATAGGTAAGCTACAAAGGAAATACGAGAAATGGGACTCTATGGCAGAAAGCGTGTATGTAAACAACATTCAATCGGGCGATAATAGCACGGTGAAGTCTCCAGTGGGTAGGTTACGGAGGTGTTACGAGAAATGGGATGCAGTTGGGGCGAGCAGGTACATTTTGGATTGTTATTAAAAACGGCTACAAGATACAGATGAAGGAGAATCCCGTGAGTATTGATTTACATAATAATAAAACGGCTCGGGATAATTCAGAATTTGTTGTGTCCGAAATCCGTAGTTTATTGGGTAAACACTGTATATATGAAGTTGACACGGCTCCTTATGTTGTCAATCCTCTGACCGTGGCTTATAACAGCAAGGGTAAACCTAGACTGGTGCTGGATTGCAGACACATAAACCCGTGTTTATTCAAATATAAATACATATACGAAGACATGTCGGTGGCTAAGCACATGTTCAAACAAAACGAGTTTATTTTTTGTTACGACTTGAAATCCGCGTATCATCATATTCAAATTTTTGAGCCGGATATTACATTTCTGGGGTTCAAATATGAAATAGAGGGACGGCTTAGATATTTTGTGTTCCGCTGTTTGCCGTTTGGAATATCGACGGCTGGATTTATATTTTCTAAAGTTGTTCGGGAAATGATTAAAATATTGGAGATCTCAAGGACACAGGGTTGTAATGTTTCTAGATGATGGGCTGGGTGGGGCCGCAACACAAAAGGGGGCGAGCATTCTCAGCTCATATATAAGGAGCAGCATACAGGAATTTGGTTTCCTTTTAGCAGACGACAAATGCAGCTGGGAGCCAGCACATGTAGCAGTATGGCTGGGGTATGTATGCTGGGCATAATCAGACACGGGTGTGTTTTGGTAAGTGCGAAATTTCTCGCATCAGTGATTGGCCAAATTGGATCATTGCAAACGTCTGTTGGTGGCCTAGTTAGACTGAAAACGAGGTATATGTACGCATGTCTGATGCGCAGAGCCAGCTGGAGGGCTCTGGTCATATTGGATGACAATGCTATAAATGAATTGTACTTTTGGAAACAACATGTTAGACATCTGAATAGCAAAGGAATGCCTTTTGACAGTATATCTGATTGTGACATGATCATGTACAGTGACGCCTCGGGCGAAGGTTTTGGCGGTTATTTGGCATGCCCCGAACATCCTCAATTGGAGGTAGACATTGATGCTCTCTGTGCGAGCAGCCCTATTGTGGGATCTGAGGATCTTGGAACCTGGACTCTATCTGAAAGAGTAGAAAGTTCCACATGGTGGGAACTGGAATCCGTCCGAAGACTGGTTTACAATTGTTCGGAGACATTGGCGGATAAAAAGGTAAAGATTGTTTCGGACAATAAAAATGTTTGCATCATACTGAAGGTAGGTAGCAGAAAGCGGAAGCTGCAGTGCATCGCAGACGAAGTCGGCGACCATTGTCGGGCAGGTAATATTTCGATTATACCCAAGTGGGTGCCAAGGGCAGACAACCAGGAGGCGGACAGGTTGAGTAAGTCTTATGATTGTGATGACTGGCAAATACATGGCCGTATTTTTGCCGGTGTGGATGCTGAATGGGTCCATTCGATGCCGATAGATTTGCATCAAACCTGAATAACAAGTGTGTTTATTTTAATTCGAAATGGTGGTGTCCAGGCACCGCTGGTGTAGACGCTATGGGCCAAAACTGGCATGTAAAGAACAATTGGGTGGTTCCGCCACCAAACATGATTTTGCTGGTGTTAGATAAATTTGTACGTGACGGAGCAAGAGGTGCGCTTGTCGTACCGGAATGGAAATCTAGTCCATATTGGCCAGCTATTTCACAAACTGGTGGATTTGCACGGTTTATTGTTGAAATTAGAAATCTGGGGTGCTCAGATGTCATAATAGCAGGAAGGGGCAAACATGGCATATTCGATGGTCAAGATCTACAATTCAAAATGATTGCATTAAAAGTAATGTGCTAAGGTATGGGTTACATGTATCAATTAGCATGCACTTACTATTAACTTCTATTTTGACAGAGCGGACAGATGAGCCGTTAGAAGAGACGATACAGGCCAATGTACGGTCGGCCGGCCTTCCACTGACGGCGAAAAACAATCGGTTATGTGGGCAGATGAGTGACTATTTGCTACATTCCAGAGGTACACAAACTGTGAACAAATACACTTATTATACCCACTTTTTTTGTAAAAAAAAACGGGTATATTGTTTTCGTCACGGGTGTCCGTCCGTCCGTACGTCCGTACGTCCGTCCGTACGTCCGTCACGTTTCTTGTAACTCGAAAAACTTTTTCACCTTCATACCTACGCGCCTGATATTTGGTATGTAGCTTCGTTATCATGTGCAGATGCGCAAAGTGAATTTGGATTTTTGATCCGACCCTCCATCATGGATTATCTCCCCCTTTCGGACTCAGAATTTCCCATTTTCTCCTCGTAACTCGAAAAACTTTTTCACCTTCATACCTACGCGCTTGATATTTGGTATGTAGCTTCGTTATCATGTGCAGATGCGCAAAGTTAATTTGGATTTTTGATCCGACCCTCCATCATGGATTATCTCCCCCTTTCGGACTCAGAATTTCCATTTTTTCCTCGTAACTCGAAAAACTTTTTCACCTTCATACCTACGCGCCTGATATTTGGTATGTAGCTTCGTTATCATGTGCAGATGCGCAAAGTGAATTTGGATTTTTGATCCGACCCTCCATCATGGATTATCTCCCCTTTCGGACTCAGAATTTCCCATTTTTTCCTCGTAACTCGAAAAACTTTTTCACCTTCATACCTACGCGCCTCATATTTGGTATGTAGCTTCGTCATCATGTGCAGATGCGCAAAGTGAATTTGGATTTTTGATCCGACCCTCCATCATGGATTATCTCCCCCTTTCGGACTCACAATTTCCCATTTTTTCCTTGTAACTCGAAAAACTTTTTCACCTTCATGCCTACGCGCCTCATATTTGCTATGTAGCTTCGTTATCATGTGCAGATGCGCAAAGTGAATTCGGATTTTTGATCCGACCCTCCATCATGGATTATCTCCCCCTTTCGGACTCACAATTTCCCATTTTTTCCTTGTAACTCGAAAAACTTTTTCACCTTCATACCTACGCTCCTGATATTTGGTATGTAGCTTCGTTATCATGTGCAGATGCGCAAAGTGAATTCGGATTTTGGATCCGACCCTCCATCATGGATTATCTCCCCCTTTCGGACTCACAATTTCCCATTTTTTCCTTGTAACTCGAAAAACTTTTTCACCTTCATACCTACGCGCCTGATATTTGGTATGTAGCTTCGTTATCATGTGCAGATGCGCAAAGTGAATTCGGATTTTGGATCCGACCCTCCATCATGGATATCTCCCCCTTTCGGACTCACAATTTCCCATTTTTTCCTTGTAACTCGAAAAACTTTTTCACCTTCATACCTACGCGCCTGATATTTGGTATGTAGCTTCGTTATCATGTGCAGATGCGCAAAGTGAATTCGGATTTTTGATCCGACCCTCCATCATGGATTATCTCCCCCTTTCGGACTCAGAATTTCCCTATTTTTCATTGTAAGTCGAAAAACTTTCTCACCTTAATACCTACATTTCTGATATTTGATATGTAGCTTCTTTATGATGTGCAAAGTGAATTCCGATTTTTTATCGGACCTTCCATCATGGATTATCTCCCCCTTTCGGACTTAGAATTTCACTATTTTTCCTCGTAGGTCGAAAAACTTTTTCACCTTAATACCTACGCGTCTGATATTTGGTTCGTAGCTTCGTTTTGATGTGCTGATGCGCAAAGTGAATTCGGATTTTTTATCCGACCCTCCATCATGGATTACCTCCCCCTTTCGGACTTAGCATTTGGGGAAAGTGGGTATATTGCGATGGCGCGCCATCGACTTTTTCTAGTTCATTTTACAAATGGAAATTATATTGCATGGAAAATAACATCGAGAGTCTACCAACACAGCCTGTGTGTATAGCTTTATATCTGACTGATCTGTTGGTATCGGGTGCATCTTCAGGAACTATCGAAACAGTTGTATACAGTTTAAAATGGCATCACGGAATTCGTGGATTGAGCGATCCCACCACAAACACATACGTGACTAACATTCTAGAAGCAGCGAAGCGTCAACCGAAAGATCATGTTCGTAGGAAAGATCCAGTTACTGACACTATGTTGAAGGACCTGTGTTCCAAATATTCGCAGTCACAAGAGTTATTAGTTGTCAGAGACTTGACTATGATACTTGTATCATACGCATGGTTTTTACGATTTGATGAATTAAGTCGTATACGATGCAATGAAATCGAAATTATTTCCGATTACATGAGAATTCATATACCAAAAAGCAAAACAGACAAATACAGGGAGGGTAATGAAGTTTTAATAGCCATGGGCGAGACAATTTGCTGTCCAGTTGGTATGTTGCAGAGATATATGGGGCTTGCTGATTTACAAATCGGACAGAAAATTTTCTTGTTTCGGCCAGCATTTAGAAATGGAAATTTGGTAAAACTTATTCATAAGGATAAACCGCTCAGCTACACTAGAGCAAGGGAGGTAATTGTGGCCAGATTGAAAGAGGTGGCATCACAAGGTGTGAATTTGGGTTTGCACAGTATGAGGGCTGATGGGGCTAGTAAAGCAGCAAACAGTAATGTCAATGACAGATGTTGGAAACGTCATGGCAGATGGAATTGTGATTCTAGTAAGGACAGATATGTCAAGGATTCACTGGAAATGAAATACATGTATCAAAAAGTTTAGATTTGTGATTGGTGCTTTGCTGGCCAGTATCAGCCCGTGCTTTGTAATGTTCTACACCTGGGTTCGCTAACCGGCAAATTAGTGTTGTGTTGATAATTAGTCGGAACATAGAAGTATTGAAGATCCAGAGAAGGAAATTTCTGTTTCGTTTCACAGGACTTGTTAGTAGCTCACGTGTTCATTCCAATGTTTGTCCTCTATCCTGCTGTGACAAGTTCATAACCCTCAGACTTACACTAGGCCTAAGGTGAAGGTCACAAACGTTGTCTATTCTCATTTTTTTCATCATTTCCAGTGCGTTCAATACAACTTCCTTATTTTTGTTCACACAGGCAATAATTCCAGAACACAATATTTATACAATTCCCTAACATTTGATTGGCCCGTAGCAAGTCTCTGTCCAAAATTTATATCCCAGTAAACTCCCACGCCGAACTACTTTCCGTAACCGTGAGGTGCAGTTAAAATAATTCTTAAGAAAACGGAAAATAAACACATTTTCTTGATGAATTTATTTCAAATGCTTGAATTATAAGGAATGAATGGCCTTTTTGTTGAATTTATCAAGGATATAAACTTGGAAAAGTCGCGGGAATACTATATTCTTTTGCTGGTCCTCTGTCATACTGTTGCAAACTCCTTTCTCATAATTATACCCACTTTTTTTTAAAAATGGGTACCGGTATATTGTTTTTGTCACGGGTGTCTGTATGTTCATCCGCCAATCAAGGAAATCAAACGAAAACATTATCTTTCAGGCACAGAGAAAAAAATTGCACAAAGTGAATAGTGACTTCCAGGAAAGTGTACAGAGATTCCAGACACTACAGAAGGTAGGAATTTAATAGTATTGAGCCAATCAACGAATTTGAACAACATATAATTATAAAGAGAGATTAGACCTAAAAATATGTGTGTTTCCTGTTACGGGCTGAAAACAATATGGGTCGGTCGGTTTTTTCTTTTATTGTACTGCGATAATTCTGTTGACATGGTGTTGAAATAAAGTTTTGTTGTTGTTGCTGTGTCACTGAAAATGGTGTGTTATAAAGACAGGACAAATATAAAGGTATCCCCAGCAACATTTTCCAGAACCAAAATCACGGAACCAAAAAATTATTTTTACAGTCGGGGTGAAACAAATACTGTCGGTCGAGTAACGGGAAACACACCTCTTCTTTTGGTCTCATTGTAAACAACATGCACTACTAATAATAATAGACTGTTCAGTTTACACTTGCCTGGCTTGATGTCAATTCGCCATTGGCGAATGTGCTAAATCTAATTTCACAAGTTTTGAAACTGTCCACAGGTTGAACTAACGGACTGAGGTCTATAAATACATTAAATATGCCTAAAAGCATCAATAAATGAAGAAAAAAAAAGTAAACTAAAAATATTTTGTTTACTCCCTCCATATAGACTTCTACCGGTATAAGTCTATATGGAGGCAGTAAAAAAAAAATTTAGCTTATTTTTTTTAATTTATTGATGCTTTTAGGCATATTTAATGTATTTATAGACCTCGGTCCGTTACTTCAACCTGTGAAACTGTCTACTGCATGTTGTTTGCAATGAGGCCAATGCACAACTTGTCCCGGCCTTAAATGACCTTAGCTGGTGATAGACCGTTAAACACCAATAATCAGTCAATCATTGACAACCTGTGGTTTGATTTGAATGAAATTTGGCATACATTGTCATTTGTGGCTGTGACTGGAGAAATGGGGCCTATGGGCTGTGTAGATTTGTAACCTGTGTAGCTCGTGATCAAACAACACACTTCTGTAGCTTGATAACAATCAGAGGGCCGTTTCACTAAACTTCTTACAATTAAAATGTTCGTAAGTGCAAACTTATGATAGTTTTCTTTTAAACAATTATTGGATTTACATTTATCGAGCATATGCTGCATATGCAGCCTATGCTCAATAAATGTAAATCCATCAATTTAAATTTCCAGAAGTTTCCAAATTTGCATCTACAAACATTTTAGTCGTACACAGTTTAGTGAAACGGGCCCCTGTATTGCTTGTTAGAAGCATGACAGGTGTGTCATTGATGGAATGGCGGGCAGTGCAGATCCTGATCAGACTGTGTGGATGCACAGGCTGATCTGGATCTACACTGGTCGCAAAACCCATAAGCCCCATTTCTCCAGTCACAGTCACGATATTGTTACCTGTGTTGTTCAATGGGACAATTTTGAATGGTTGCAAACATTGTAATAATGCAAGCAAATAAAAGATTAACTCTATCAGGCGAGAGGTTTAAATCAATATTGTTTTTTCTTCAGAAATCCTTGGAGCGGGCAAAGACAGCAAGCCGAGGGGAGAAGCCAAAACCAGCACCCAAGCAGGCCTCTCTATGGCTGGTATGTGCTCGATTTCATTATTACGATGTTGCTCTGACACTAACAATAAGGGGTTTATTTTGGATTACGACTGTGTAGGGGCATCGGAACAGGTCCAGCACATTCAGTGATGGGCGGACCAATAAGTTTGCTAATACAGTCAACCCATCGTTCCTGATTGGACAAGTCCATTAAGGAAATTAAATTTTGGTAGCTAAGAGTATTTGACTTTAAAGGTACATGCCCACTCAATAGGCACAACATGTTCTTTATAGGAATTAAATAAGTGTATAATTGTGTCACTATTCCACCAGTTCTAAAGATTACGAGTGGCCGCTACATAGATATAAGCATTTAGTAATATTTATTTTACTGATAGTGACGCCCATTGGTATCAGGCTATTTTCATATGCAAATGAGGTATTAAATGTGTCGCCTGAAAAAATAATATTTTCGAAAGATTATAAAGTATGTACATTGCACATCAAAAAATAAATACAGAGTATAAATAGTAATGTCCGTTAACATTTTAAGGAAACACGGTTATCGCCCCTGATATCAGTGTGGAAAGTTACGTCTTATATAAAATGTATGATACTGCCAATCAATAAGTATCCATTTGTAGGAATGTCCGTGTGTGCGTCCGTGTGTCCGTGCGTCCGTCCGTCACTAAACTTAACATCAGAGAAATATTGTTATAACTTCTATTTACCTTCATCTAAAATGCTTAATATTTCACACATGCATTTCCTGTAAGGCTCTACTACCATGCTGTGCCAAATCCACGACTGTCCAACCCCCGCTGATCCCAAGGTCAAGGTCAAATACTTAGTCTCTACAAACTTAACATCAGAGAAATATTGTTATATCTTCTATTTCCTTCATCTAAAATGCTTAATATTTCACACATGCATTCCTGTAAGGCTCTACTACCATGCTGTGCCAAATTTACGACTGTCCAACCCCCGCTGATCCCAAGGTCAAGGTCAAATACTTAGTCTCTACAAAACTTAACATCAGAGAAATATTGTATAACTTCTATTTCCTTCATCTAAAATGCTTAATATTTCACACATGCATTCCTGTAAGGCTCTACTACCATGCTGTGCCAAATCCACGACTGTCCAACCCCCGCTGATCCCAAGGTCAAGGTCAAATACTTAGTCTCTACAAAACTTAACATCAGAGAAATATTGTTATATCTTCTATTTCCTTCATCTAAAATGCTTAATATTTCACACATGCATTCTGTAAGGCTCTACTACCATGCTGTGCCAAAATTTACGACTGTCCAACCCCCGCTGATCCCAAGGTCAAGGTCAAATACTTAGTCTCACAAAACTAACATCAGAGAAATATTGTTATATCTTCTATTTCCTTCATCTAAAATTCTTAATATTTCACACATGCATTCCTGCAAGGCTCTACTACCATTCTGTGCCAAATCCACGACCGTCCAACCCCCGCTGATCCCAAGGTCAAAGTCAAATACTTAGTCTCTTTACAAAACTTAACATCAGAGAAATATGTTATAACTTCTATTTCCTTCATCTAAAATGCTTAATATTTCACTCGTGCATTCCTGTAAGGCTCTACTACCATGCTGTGCCAAATCCACGACCGTCAAACCCCCGCTGATGCCAAGGTCAAGGTCAAATACTTAGTCTCTTTACAAACCTGAACATCAGAGAAATAGTGTTATAACTTCTACTTCCTTCATCTGAAATGCTTAATATTTCACACATGCATTCATGTAAGGCTCTACTACCATGCTGTGCAAAATCCACGACCGTCCAACCCCCGCTGATCCCAAGGTCAAGGTCAAATACTTAGTCTCTTTACAAAACTTAACATCAGAGAAATATCTTATAACTTCTATTTCTTTCATTGAAAATTCTTAATATTTCATGCATGCATTCCTCTCAGGCTCTACTATCATGCTGTGATATATCCCCGCTGATCTCAAGGTCAAGATCACATACTTAGTCTCTTTACAAAACTTAACATCAGAGAAATCGGTTATAACTTCTATTTCCTTGCTCGGATCTGCTTCACATTTCACACTCGCATTGCTCCAAGGGACCTCTACCACCTTTGAAAAATTCACGTTCGTGCCGCCCCCGCTAAGCCCAGAGTCAAGGTCACAAGCCCACACACTTGGAAAATTTTACATATTTAGGGGTACCTGTGCCCACGCGGGGGGTATTCTGTAAGCCTCGCTTACCTACCAATCTAGTTTTGCCAGAAAATATCTCAGATGATGTCTCTGGTATAAAGAACATTTTGTGCCTACTGAATGGGCATGTACCTTTAACACTGTTAGATCTCCACCCTGGTATGAAATAAGTACTTTTATAGTATCCATCCCACTGGCCTTTCGGATGTGACTTGAAACTGACGCCCTGTGTCTATATAAACCCAGGTGTTGCTGTCCGGTTAAACGCTAAAACAGGGATGAGTTGTGGCCGAGAGGTTAGAGGTTGGATTTCAATACTAGAGATTGTGGGTTCAATCCCCGCCATGGGCATCAAAAAAACTTTCATAGTATTTCCATTCCACTGGTCTTTCAGATGAGACTTGAAAAGGGGTCCGTCTCTAAATGACCGTAGCTGTTGCTGGGATGTTAAACCCATTCATTTTGAACTCTTAAACTTTTAAACATTTGACCAATCAGGAAGCGGGGGAGGAAGATCAAACACAGTTGGTGGCGGACGATACTCGACGAACGCAGCTTATGGCACAAGAACAGGTTATAGATGACGATCTAGCCCTCATACAGGACCATGAGGAGCAGATCCGGGAACTTGAGGTAATTATACCACTACAGAGTTCCAGATAAGGTGCGTATTGGCGTATTTTACGCACTTATTTTAACAGAATGAGTATTGATTATCAAAATTGGGAGTATACAATATTCACAGCCATGTGAAAATATGCATTGATTTTAAAATTGATTTGTGAAAATACTGTAATAAAGTTGAAAATTTACTTTGTTGAGCTGCAAAAAGCAAACAGTGTTGGCTTTTTGCAGCTCAAATAAGTGAATTTTTTATTTTTTTTATCATTTCTTCCCTATTTATTAAGGAAGAAAATCAATAATACATTTGTAAAAGTAAAATATGCATTGAATTTGAAATATGGGAATACAAAACTTATCTGGAGCTCTGCCACTAAATCGGTCGGTCGGTCGTCAGTCTGTTTTCTGCCGGGAAATTTTGTTTTAGCTCTATATCTTCCAAACCAATGAATGTGTTTGATGATTTGCCTCAAATGTTTGCTATGTTTGCTGTGATGAGATGATGTATCGCATTATATACCCATGTGTGTCTACATCCAAGGTGAAGGTCACACTTAGAGGTCAATGATGTGCATGAGATTGTGTTTCCACACTATATCTTCTAAACTGATCAATGGATTTCAAAATCTTTGCCACAAATGTTGATGATGAAATGATGTGTCGCGTTCAATACCCACATGTCTATGTCCACAGTCAAGGTTACACTTAGAGGTGAAAGGTCAAAAATGTACACGAGACACGGTGTTGCGATATGGCCGATTTGTGAGCCGCCAGCTAGTTATATAAATAGAGGATATTCATATTTTTGCAACGAATATGACATATATATTCATCGAGTGGTGTGAAATGTCCATATTTCACGAGTGCCATTAGGCACGAGTGAAATATGGAACATTTCACACCACGAGATGACCATATATGTCATATTCGTTGCATAAATATGAATATTCTATTTATTATATACCACTCCATGGAAATTAGCAGTTTTTTAGACTGTATACGGTAATGAATGTGTATTTGCAGCCTATTTGCGCTGTTTTCTTTCTAAATACTGAATATGAATATAAATAGCGGAAGTAGTCGTATTTTCACCGGAATTTGTTTATTTCATCGATGAGAACATATGACTTTTATTTACATCGTATAACTATGTATTTCATTGGTGTGTATATAATAAATGGTACCGATCGCCTCCCGGCCTGATGCCAGGCAAAATGAATAGTTCTTGAGAACTACTGGGGCCCGTTTCACTAACCTTCGTACGACTAAAATGTTCGTAAGTGCAAATTTAGGATTGTCTGTAAATTTCAATTGATGGATTTACATTTATTGAGCATAGGCTGCATATGCAGCCTATGCTCAATAAATGTAAATCCAACAATTGTTTACAATAAAACATTGTTAATGTGAAATTTACAGACTATCATAATTTTGCACTTACGAACATTTTAGTCGTAGGAAGTTTAGTGAAACGGCCCCTTGATGTTGAGAGATTAAAGCGTCTCATAAGTCTAAACTGGCTGGTCCTTTCAATAGGGTGACACTAATCAGATAGTAAACAACACTTTACTATTCATTGCTTTATGGTATGGAAAGAGCAAGACTCGGGTATAATGAATGGTATTAACATGGTAAATTATTATAGGGTTAACTGTATTGTAATTTTCAAATTTGCGGCGTATATCAGAAAATGATAGGTCAGAAAATCTGTTTAATGGCAATGCGCTGATCAGCCAATCAGATTGCGTTATATTTATAGAGTGCATTAAAAAAACATGTATACTTAATAACAAAACACAAAGAAACTACTATTTAATACATAAGTATACTAGTGTATGTGTATTTTTAGGGTGATATCCGGGACATCAATGAAAGATTCCGCGGCCTGTGTACCACGGTAACAGAACAAGGGGATCAAATAGGTAAGTCTCGGCTTTTAAACGGACGAGAACAGTGTATATGAATGTTGTCTTCTCACAGTTACATGTCTCGATGTTGAGTAAATATAATTTTCAATAACGTGTTTGGGACTGGATAAATGAGTCTTAATTTTTTGCGAACAGTGTCGATCCAGATAAGCTTGTGCATCTGCACAGTCTGATCAGGGTCTGAACTGTTATATTCCATCCATACTTCTACATAGTAATATAGTTCATTGTCAGAGTGTGTTATTTGATGAGGAGTTACACTGTTCACAAATTCATTTGTTCCATTTCTCCAGTCACAGCCACAATTAAGCAGACATAGGTTTTCAAAAGTATACATCATACATATCTCAGGGTTTTCTTTAGAGAATTTCTATCTTGTGTTTTGCTAACTGAGATCAGGGCTCCAGATAAGGTATTAGTAATTAAGTATTTTCACTCCATCATTTCTGAAGCAATTGGATATTTCAAAATATTAAGTGGGTAGAATAAAATCACACTACTGTTTACACATCAACAGACAGCAATTATTGAATAGTTTGCTTCGAAATGAAAATAAGTCTTGGCATTTCATTAGAATTGTCTCCTTGGAGACAATTCTAATGAAATACCAAGAAGAAAAATACCATATTTATGGTATGTTTATTGTTTTCTGTAATATGATAAATGTATCAGAAATTTGTTATTGCTTTTTGATACTCGCTACTTCTGATTTCAATTGGGTATTTAAGCAAACACGCAGCTTATCTGGAGCTCTGTGAGATAAATGTGGCTGTGACTGGAGAAATGGGGCTCATGGGATTTATGACCAATGTAGCTCCTGATCAAATAGCACACTCTGGTAGCGTGATAACGATATATATCACTTGTTAGAAGCATGATGTGTGCTTCATTATGGAATGTTGAACAATGCAGATCCTGATCAGATTGTGTGGATGCA
Organism: Conchocele bisecta; assembly: GCA_029237695.1. Taxonomy (NCBI): domain Eukaryota; kingdom Metazoa; phylum Mollusca; class Bivalvia; order Lucinida; family Thyasiridae; genus Conchocele; species Conchocele bisecta. Next base: position 26,776,141 of record CM055273.1, read on the forward strand.
TACTTGTGGACACATGTCACACGTCCATGCTGCCCTTAATATGACCTTAACCTTTTGACCTTCACATGACGGGCCATATTTTCTTGTTCAGACGACTCTATAGAGGGGAACTGTGTGCCGATGGAGGAGGAGACCAATCAAGTTGGTGAGGGTACGGGACTATTACGGAAGTCGGTACGGGACTATTACGGAAGTCGGTACGGGACTATTACTACGGAAGTCGGTACGGGACTATTACGGAAGTCGGTACGGGACTATTACGGAAGACTTGTGGACAACTGCCACACATGCATGCTACCATTAATATGACCTTTTGACCTACACAACTTTTAATTTTATCACACATTAAGATGTTTGCCGCAGTTGCTCATTTCTGTCATAAATTCTAAATCCCTTGAACGATTACATAAATATTTAAACACGGCATACTTGTGGAAAAATGCCACACATCCATGCTGCCCTTTGTATGACCTTAACCTTTTGACCTTCACAACCTTTGTATGATGACGGGCCATATTTTCTTGTTCATACTCCATAGAGGCGAACTGTGAGAAGGCGTACACGTACGTTGAGGAGGGCACGGGACAATTACAGAAGGCGTCGTTATATCAGGTGAGATGATTGACTGCCTCACGGAATATTTCCTTCTCCCTGAATATCAGCCCACCCTCTCCCCTACTTTCTACACATTCACTCCGCGAAACTGCCAAATTTTTACAGGACATTCGGTTATAAAAAATAAAATTGATTTTGTGTGATATTTAACAGCTTTTTAGGTTTTTAAATATATAAGTCATATAAGAAAAGCTAACTAGCACCATAAGCGCATTCCTAAGGGAGGTTATTTCATTAAAGCTTAGAATAGAAAAATAAAAAAATAAAAAAATATATATATAATATTTTTATTTTATATAGTCGAACATTCGGTCCGACTGCTTCTGATTTACCGTCTGACTGGCGGCAATTGTAACGGACATGTCCGACGGACCGACGACTTTCGCGGAGACTGCACATTAGTTACATAGTATTTCCATCCCACTGGTCTGTCGGATGAGACTTTAAAGTGTGGTCCCATCTCTATATGACTTGTACGTTGCTGGTACGTTAAACCTATTCACTGTCACTTTGTACAAGTTTCACATCCTAAGAATGTTATAACCAGTTATTTTTTCGAAATGTTCAAAGATATATATTTTTTTTGTGATTGGAGAAACGGGGTTTATGACATTTGTGGGCTCCTTTTCTCCTACTGCACTCCACAGGTGGAAGACAAAGACATGTGACACAAAAAAATGCATATTACAAAAAATCCGTTACCCCACCATTTGGTCTCATACAGTACTATCTTCTACAATAGAAGATAGTACTGTATGAGACCAAGTGGGTGGAGTAATGGATTCTTTCTAATAGGTAATTTTGTGTCACAGATCCGAGTATTCCACCTGTGGTGCAGTCCTGCAGCCTGATAAGGGTACATACCATTTGTTAGAAGCAACACAGGTGTTTCAATACTTACTAGTGAACAGTGCAGAGCCTGATCAGACTGTGCGAATACGCCGGCTGGTCTGGGTCTACATTGTTGGCAAATGCCATAAGCCCCAACTCAGCAGTCACAGCCACATTTGAGCATATTTTAAACTACTGTAACTACCTTATATCATGTTGAGCCTAAATATGTGGACATACTGTATTTAACCCAGTGTTGTGCATAGAGCGAGACTGGGGGAAATTTTTCCACCTAAAATTGTTCATGTCGCTTAAAATTTCAAAATCTCCCTATTATATTATACAAAAAGGGCCCAAAATCTGAAATTGTCCCTCTGAAAGTGAGACACCTAGGCACAACCCTGTTAACCCTTGCAACACTACATACCTCTATAGAGGTGTTTGCAAACAGTGTAGATCCAGATGAGCCAGTTCGTAACTGAGTTGTCTCATCAGGATCTGCACATTTTGCAAGTAATTTTAAAACTATTTGGGGGAAAAAAGCACCCATTCTTATAAATGGACTAGTCAGAGAATTAACATATCAGTCCATTTCCAGTTATTTAGGGTTGATAGGGTTAAACATCTGGGGTCCGTTTCACTAAACTTCGTACGACTTAAATTTTCGTAAGTGCAAATTTAGGATCGGCTGGAAACTTGAATTGATGGATTTACATTTATTGAGCATAGGCTGCATATGCAGCCTATGCTCAGTAAATATAAATCCAATAATTGTTTACAAGAAAACATTGTTAACGTGAAATTTACAGACTTATCATAATTTTGCACTTACGAACATTTTAGTCATACGAAGTTTCGTGAAACCGGCCCCAGGGTATGGAATCACTTGGTTCATGTTTCGATGTGACGTAATCTGTGACGTCATTTTTACAATCAATTTTCTTTAAAATCTTCATAACAAAGGGACAGCTTTTAATGAAATATAGCGCACCGAAGAAAAGTTGAACGTTTTATGGGTGCTCTATAAATTCCGTATCTGCTGTGCTATGTTTCATAAAAATCTGTCATTCCGTTGGAAAATATTAAACGAAATCCTCTGTAAACATGACGTTCGGAACCACGTGATCCCACACCCTTAACGTATGTGTTTTTCTTTTCAGAACATTTCTCTTGAGAAGCTATGCTGCTGCTGCTGCCAGTAGCCATTGCTTGTCGTAAAAGGCGACTAAACTGGCTTAACGATTGGGTTCATACTTTCCGGAACCCACTATACCGGATTTGGCCCTCATGTACATTTTTGGCTTTCTTGTATGTGAGAGTTGAGTCGGGCTATGCCCCATATATAAAAGTAAGATTAGCGCTAATCCTATTACTTTTAGGGGATGGGATAAATGATGCTGGTGTGGCGAGGGCCTGGCTCCAGATCAGGTTGTTCTAATTTCAGGACTGAATATATATTTTGATTGTAAATATTGAGTTCTGAAGTTGGGATTTACCCCCCTCGGACAGGTGGATACGGGACACGACCCCGTTGACCCGTCTGCGTGTAGACTCCCTGAGGCTTGTACCTCTATGTCAGAAAAGCGGACGTTAAACCCTATTCACTCACTCACTCACTGCTGCTGTTGCCTGTTGTGATTGGTGTGATAGTGGCTGCCGTGATAACTGTAATCATCGTCGTATCTGTCAAGTGACACTCATATCCTTCCCCTTTGTGGTGTCTGTTAAGTGACACGGAAATCCTTCCATTATCGTATATGCTAAGTGACACACAAATCATTACATTGTTATATCTTTTAAGTGACAAACAAATCCTTACATTGTTGTATCTGTTAAGTGACACGGAAATCCTTCCATTATCGTATATGCTAAGTGACACACAAATCATTACATTGTTGTATCTTTTAAGAGACACACAAATCCTTACATTGTCGTATCTGTTAAGTGACACAAATCCTTACATTGTCGTATCTGTTAAGTGACACACAAATCCTTGACACAAATTTTACATTTTCGTATCTGTTAAATGACACACAAATCCTTACATTGTCGCATCTGTTAAGTGACACACAAATCTTACATTATCGTATCTGTTAAGCGACACACAAATCTTTACATTGTCGTATCTGCTAAGTGACACACAAATCCTTGCATTGTCGTATCTGTTAAGTGACACACAAATCCTTGCATTGTCGTATATGTTAAGTGACACACAAATCCTTACATTGTCGTATCTGTTAAGTGACACACAAATTAAGTGACACACAAATCCTTGCATTGTCGTATCTGTTAAGTGACACACAAATCCTTGCATTGTCGTATATGTTAAGTGACACACAAACATCCTTGTATTGTCGTATCTGTTAAGTGACACACAAATCTTACATTATCGTATATATTAAGTGGCACACAAATACTTTCATTGTCGTATCTGTTAAGTGACACTCAAATCCTTGACACAAATGTTGCATTGTCGTATATGTTAAGTGACACACAAATCCTTGAATTGTCGTATATGTTAAGTGACACACACATCCTTGAATTGTCGTATATGTTAAGTGACACACACATCCTTGCATTGTCGTATCTGTTAAGTGACACACAAATCCTTACATTACTTATATGCTAAGTGACACACAAATCCTTACATTGTCGTATATGTTAAGTGACACACAAATCCTTGAATTTTCGTATCTGTTAAGTGACACACAAATCCTTACATTGTCGTATCTGCTAAGTGACACACAAACATCTTACATTGTCGTATATGTTAAGTGACACACAAATCCTTGAATTTTCGTATCTGTTAAGTGACACACAAATCCTTACATTGTCGTATCTGCTAAGTGACACACAAACATCTTACATTGTCGTATCTGCAAAGTGACACACAAATCTTACATTGTCGTATCTGTTAAGTATCACATAAATCCTTGCATTGTTGTATATGTTAAGTATCACATAAATCCTTGCATTGTCATATATGTTAAGTATCACATAAATCCTTACATTGTCATATATGTTAAGTATCACATAAATCCTTGCATTGTTGTATATGTTAAGCGACACACAAATCCTTACATTGTCATATATGTTAAGTGACACACAAATCCTTGCATTGTCGTATCTGTTAAGTGACACACAAATCCTTGCATTGTCGTATATGTTAAGTGACACACAAATCCTTACATTGTCGTATCTGTTAAGTGACACACAAATCCTTGCATTGTCGTATCTGTTAAGTGACACACAAATCCTTGCATTGTCGTATATGTTAAGTGACACACAAATCCTTACATTGTCGTATCTGTTAAGTGACACACAAATCCTTACATTGTCATATATGTTAAGTATCACATAAATCCTTGCATTGTTGTATCTGTTAAGTGACACACACATCCTTACATTGTATCTGTTAAGTGACACACAAATCCTTACATTGTCGTAAAGTGACCACACAAAATCCCTTACAATTGTCGATCTGCGTTAATGACACACAAATCCTTACATTGTCGTATCTGCTAAGTGACACACAAATCTTACATTGTCGTATCTGTTATGTGACACACAAATCTTACATTGTCGTATCTGCTAAGTGACACAAATCATTACATTGTCGTATCTGTTAAGTGACACACAAATCCTTACATTATTGTATCTGTTAAGAGCAACACAACTCCGTCTATCATGGAATCTTTTAAGTGAGACACAACTCCGTCTATCATGGTATCTGTTAAATGTTACACATATCCTTCCATCCTTTTAACCTACAGCTCAAATAATTAAATCACGCTTTAAATCGTTCAACTTATTGTTTTTGTGACAACTCAAATACTTAAATCACTCTTTATATATTGTTTTAATTACACAACCGCATGCGTTAATCTTACCCAGATTACCAACGTTTCTGAACATCTCTTGGCAATCCCAACTCGCAATCAAGCAGTTTGATTTGCTGAGCCTGAGCTGTAGCACAGCTCAGGCTCTGTCAATCAAATTGCTTGACTTCAAGCATGATATTCAAGTACTTTGAAATAAAAAAATATTATGTATTGGCAAGATTAGCGCAGGTAGTGTATAGTACAGTAGAATTGCTATACTAAACAACACACACAGATCTCAGAAAAATGGTCTATATTGTTTGCCACAGATTCTCGACCGATGTAAGTAAATTGTGCTAACTAATCGCATAGTTTGGATCTTTCCCTAATAGCTATATGTACTTATTAATCATTAATTGTTTCGAAACCAGAGGCCACACCTTGGTGACGGAAGTTAACGTGACACACACTATGTTACCACGTGTGCACAAATCCTTCAGTGTCAAGCAGCTAATCACATAATATAATTATAATATGAACTCGTCTTCGTGGGCAGGACTAAAACCAAGCATGTGCAAAATAATAATAGTTCAAGGAATTAATTTTTTTGCTTAACTTATTAAAGGTACATGCCCACTCAGTAGGCACAACATATTCTTTATATCAGAGACATCATCTGAGACATTTTGTGGCAAATAAACATTCATTCACCATTACCCCACGTATTGATTGGCATTATTATATACATTTTATATCAGACGTAAATTTCCACACTGATATTAGGGGCGATAACCGTGTTAACGAACATTACTATTTATTATGTGTATTTATTTTTTGTTTGATGTGCAATGATCATACTTTATAATATGTTGAAAATATTATTTTTGACACATTTAATTAGTATAAATAATTAAAAAATATCATGTCTTATTTGCATATGAAAATAGCCTGATACCACTATCACTATCAGTAAAATAAATATTACTAAATGATTATATCTGTATAGCGGGCACTTGTAATTTTTAGAACTGGTGGAATAAGTGACACAATTATACACTTATTTAATTCCTATAAATAACATGTTGTGACTACTGAGTGGGCATGTACCTTTAAGTAAGTTTGAATAACCTCCGAAGGGAAGGACATTTAATACATATTTATTTTAACAGTCACTTTTTTATTGCATTTAATTTTAGACCACATATTCTAGTCGTGAACTGGATGTTTTGAGCCGGACTTTGCTCGGGCCTCGGCTGCACGTCAAATCACGATAAACAAATGACTGAAGCGCGACATCATAACACTCCACGGCGCTGCAGTAATTTGGGTAGCATGATTTCTTGATTTGACGTGCAACCTAGGCTTAATGAACCTCATGACGCCCGGCTCATAACATCTCGAGTCACAGCCACAAATATATTAAGTTATCATTCGTGTAAGATCCTCTATTATAAGTAAGTCATGTAGCAAAATGTGTAAACAAAAGGGATGAACAAACAAGAAAACTGAAGTTGGATGCTAATGCCATCTTTATGTTAGTATTACTTCAGCCAATGTCCCTGTAATTGCTGTTCCAAGCATCAAGCATGCCGGTCATGTATCGATGTTGTTGTGCGTACATGGATGTTCTAGTGTAGAAAGGCCATGAAATCACTAAAAATTAATTTATGTGTAAATAAAATGTACATAATTATAAAAATTGAATTGTGTAATTTGCTGTTCATCTGGATGTTACACAGGTTGAAGCAACGGACCGAGGTCTATAAATGCATTAACATTAATATACCTGAAAGCTTTACCGTAATAAGCTTATTTATTTTCTGACTTATTAATGCTTTTAGGTATATTTAATGTATTTATAGACCTCGGTCCGTTACTTCAACCTGTGGATGATGAATGCTCCTGGACGCATGAACAAATGCCTGAGTACATTTAGTCGCCACCCTATTTGTGTGTCCATCTGTCCAACTGTATGTCCGAGAGTCGCGTTATGGTATCCGTCTCTATCTCTGTTACCGAAAGTTGGACCGCCTTTAAAGGTACATGCCCACTCAGCGGGCACAAAATGTTATTTATAGGAATTAAATAAGTGTATAGTTGTGTCACTATTCCACCAGCTCTAAAAATTAGGATTGTCCGCTATAAATATATAATCAGTTAGTAATATTTATTTTACTGATAGTGACGCGTGGTGGTATCAGGCTATTTTCATATGCAAATGAGGCATGATATTTTTTAATTATTTATACTAATTATGTGTCACCTGAAAATATAATATTTTCGACAGATTTGCAAGTATGATCATTGCACATCAAAATATAAATACAGAGAATAAATAGTAATGTCCGTTAACATTTTAAGGAAACACGGTTATCGCCCCTGATATTATTGCGGAAATTTAGGTCTGATATAAAATGTATAATAATACCAATCAATACGTGGGGTAATTGTGAATTAATGTTCATTTTGCCAGCATGTTTCTGATATAAAGAACAGTTTGTGCCTACTGAGTGGGCATGTACCTTTAAACTGCCTATGCTTATTTTTCATATTGTGGGTGGCAGGTGGGAGCATGCGATGGGTAATTTAACGATTGGTGTTCATCTGTACCGGAATTCTGACTGGATACCTGCTTTGACCCTCTTTGGCATTTTGTATGTGACAGTTGAATCTGGTTATACCCCTTATGTGAGTATTACGATTATTCGTAATCCTATTTAGGAGGAGGGGCCAAGTGACTGGTGTGGTATGGACCTGACACCAGGTCAGGTTATTTTAATTTCAAGGCTGAATGTATCTTTTCTCGATGTAAAAAATCTTTTTTGATTTTGGGATTTCCCCCCCCCCCCAATGCAACATGTTAAAACGAATCAAACCCGATTGCCCGACCTTACATGACCGTAGCTGTTGATAGGCCGTTAATCACCAATAAACAAACAAACAAATCATCAACATATTAATACCAGTTATGCATAGCTTCTGATTCGCTGATACATACCTGCAGCCTGATAAAGATCTATACTGTTTGTCAGAAGCATCACGAGAATTGCAGACCCAGATCTGAATGCCTATTATCAGGCTGATCTGGATCTGGACTGGTCGATTACGTCATCAGCCCTATTTCTTCAGTCATGGCGGCATTTATTAGTTAACCCTTACATCACTATCTTAATGTTTTGTCGTCTGCTGTTTATTTTCTATTTTTCATTTTTATCATCAAAAACATGCTTACAGCACTTTATAATAATTTACAACATGCTTTGACAGCACTTTAGAATCATTTCCATTGTAAATGATTCTGACGTGCTGTCAAAACATGTTTTTATTGATAACTAAGGCAAGATATAAAAGCAACATCAGACGACAATTGTTGTGTGTAGCGGTCTAAGGGTTGAACTGTATTTACACTAATTGTAATCATAAAAAGTAATCTTATTACATGACCCAACGTAATTGTAATGCAATCAATTGTGTTTGAACTCAATGAATGTAATTCTAATGTACTTGATTTCAGTTTATACCCAAGGTAATTGTAATTGAATCAATTAAATAAGTAATCGTCACATGATCACCGTGACGGCATCGGATTGGGGTGAACATTTTCTGCAATACTTATATCCCAGTTAAACGTTAGTGTGCAATATAGTTCCATAATGATGTTAATGTCATGTCGATTTCATATTGATTTCATGTTGATGTCCTAGCACCATGTCAGGTTATTCTAATGTAAGCATGATAATGGCTGAATATATTTTTTCTCGATGTAAATATTCTGTTCTGATTTTGGGATCCCCCTCTCCACCACCCCCCCCCCCCCCCCCCCAATGCAGCAGGTTTCGAACCCGTTTGCCCGGCCTTACATGACCTTAGCTGGGATAGGCCGTTAAACACCAATAAACAGACTAATTGTTTTACTGACGACAACACAGCTACCGTCACTGAATGATGAACAACATAACGCGTATTGGTGCCTAAAATAACATCATGGTGGAGTTTCAGCAAGGGATGGGGGAGGCTGATCTGAGTGAAATAAATTCATCCCAGTATTTCCTACATTGTAGAGCTAGGCTATCGTCATATCAGTTGAATATTGGTCTTTCCGCATACAACACTCGACAGCCGGTTAGAGCAAATGGCGCGAGACAGTGGCTGTTGTAGTGGTGTATACGTGTGTGTACGGGGCGCCAAGTGGGACATGGCTCAATTCTGTGTCACAAAATTCACTTTTGTGCCACAAAATTCAATTCTGTGTCACAAAATTCACTTTCGTGCCACAAAACTCAATTCTGTGTCACAAAATTCATTTTTGTGCCACAAAATTCAATTCTGTGTAACAAAATTCAATTCTGTCAATTCTGTGTAACAAAATTCAATTCTGTGTCACAAAATTCAATTCTGCACACGCATGTAAGAAGGACTACCATTGGTCAGAAACTGCACTGGAGAAATGGGTCACGGTCGCCGATCTGCACATTCAATGTCGATGATTCATTTCTCATTCTGCCGATGATTCATTTTTCATTCTGCCATTTTGCTTCAACTATCTCCAAACAGTCAAACATTGACAAACCCATTCGTATTTAAACTCATTTGCGTTATAATTGTACACATAATTCATGTACATGTAGATCTCCCGCGAGTACAGACCTCATTTATTGTGTATCGCAAGGTACATCTGCCCCAGTTAAATCAATAATACACGCGCTGTGACCTGTGTTCTGACTGCTTTCTGTGTTTATAAACAGAATGTGTGTATTGTGCCATTTGAGGAAACCATTTGTAGTATTTATGAAGATACCATGGATACTAAGATGGTGTATGCTGTAAATAATGCATGTAGACACATAGTTGCGAACACGTAACTTCGCAACTAGTAGACACAGATCCAATAACATTTGTTTCACAAGGTTAGATCTACTGTTAGAATACGACGTCATCTAATGTCATTTTCGAGCATAAAACGTTACCTGATAAATAGAATACCAGACTAGTGTATTTTAATATCAAGTTTATCAGGCTAGGCTCGGAAACGGTAGGAATTCTTCGGCAAGCCTCGGAATTCCTAGGCGTTTCCTAGCCTTGCCTGATAAACTTGATATCAAAATACACTAGCCTGGTATTCTCTATATATCGGCATGCTCTCAGGTCTAGCTATGTCCCGGCTACTTTATGTTTGACCCTGTTTACATAATTGAGGGAAAATTCTGAATATTTTTCTTATTTCTCCTTCAAAGTATATATGCTTATATGGTGTGGCCACTCATTTGTAATCATAATATAACCACAATAACTTTTTTGTGGACAAAAATGAATTCTGTCCCACAAAACTGAATTTTCTTCACAACACTCAATTCTGTCTTACAAAATTGAATCCTTTATAACAAAAATGAATTTTGTATACGAAACGTATGCAGAATTGAATTTTGTGACACAGAATTGAATTTTGTGACACAGAATTGACAGAATTGAATTTTGTGACACAGAATTGAATTTTGTGACCCAGAATTGAATTTTGTGATTTTTTGTGTTACAAAACTCAATTTTGTCTGGACAAAATTTGTTTTGTACACATAATTAACCTGTCCTGCATGGCGCCCCGTAGTGTGAGCATATGGCATGATACGATTAGTTGTGAACAGTAACTCTTGAAATCTACTCCCGTACCGTTCACACGGTACGGGAGTAGATTGCAAGAGTTACTGTTCGCAACTATGATAAGATGTGCAGGCTGATTTCTGGCTATGCTGGTAACGAACGTCGTAAGGTCCTTTTTCTCAGCTGTTGGCCCGCATGTAATTCATAACTGTGACTGGAGAAATGAGGCTTATGACATTTGCTGCTAGTGTTGACCCAGACTGAAGATCCGTCTCTGATCAGGCTATACATGTGAAGCACTGGCTATGCTTCTTACTGATGGCATAATAGAGAGTTATTGCAAGCACAGCATCATGTGCTGAAGCTGCAATGTTCTGTAAGCACATCATCATATACTGAAGCTGGTCAGCACTTTCAACGTATGAGGCTTTGCAATATATAGTTCATATTTAATCTGCTTGTCCTGTCGGGGAGTGTGTTGGAAAGTCAGGAGCTAGACTGCCTACAAATGGGTGGCAGGTGGGAGCATACGATGGGTAATTTAACGATCGGGGTGCATACTTACCGGAATTCGGACTGGAGACCTGTAGCCTATTTCATCAACATTGCAAAGTATACTTTACTAGCAAAGTATACTTTGAGGGAGTAATCATTTATTTTTCCTCAAATGCATTATTTCATATACAGTGGAACCCCTCTAAACCGAACACCCTGGGGACAGACTGAAAAGTTCGGTTTATAGGGGTTTTCGGTTTAGAGGGGTTTTCTATTTCCAGTTAAGGAAATGTATGTTTTCCATCATTAACTCTTGGATTTGTATATTATATACCATTATTACCATATAGATTAAAATGTTAAGTCCGAATGAGACGATTCTAAAGCACTCCCAACTTGCCATTTGTATGGAGAAATAAGAAATGTACCCCCAAATTACGCACCTTAACGGGGGCTCGGCTACCCAGTTGTGTTTTATCATGTGTAATTCCCAATAAACAGAGTGCAGATGACATGGGATAAAGGCCCCTAAGTATTTTGTGCCACTGTGGAACTTTCTCGATCAGCTGGAGCGCTCTTTTAAGACCAGAATGTGTTTTTTTTTATTGACATTGCACATAGTGCAGATTTACAAGGGGTATAGCAAATAGTGCAGATTCGCAATGTAATCTGAGTCTACGGTCTACACTGGTCGCAAAGAGCATATGACACATTTCGCGTGTGCTGTGTAGTTACCGCGAGCTGCTACAATAAGACCACAGGCTACAGTCACGAGTTTACAGACTCGTTAAGTAATTATCAGATTATCTCAATTAATCGGTCGGTAGGTTCACAAATAATGTGCCAATTATTTTATTTCCGTAATTGTTACGTACGCGTATAATTAAATTGTGAACCATGCTATTGTAATGAGCTTGTAAAACAGCAAACATGTCTCGTATTTAGGTCGCATGTATTGAAGCGATTCTTAACTTTGTAATGCCGCTTATGACGTTCAAAACTACGCCGCTTAGCGCATTACACGTATGGATAGTTAATGTGCATAATTTGATCAATTTTGTTATTTCTTCCACACAAATGTCAAGTTGGGAGTCCGTTAGAATTGTCTCATTCTTGTGGCTCCGCATTTTGGGAACCAGAGCTGAACAATACTACCGGGAACCAGTCTATTGTAAACACGGTGTTATTTTGACATCCGCTTGAAACAACACCATTGAAATTCGGCGCGGTGTATTTATTGGAAGACATCCTGACAGGTGACCGTGTTTCCGGTTTTCCGGGGTTATTTTAACGCTGAAATATGGTTTTGGGACTTGAAATGGCGTCCGGATTACGGAGTAGAGGGGTTCCGGAATAGAGGGGTAGAAACTAATGTGTTTATATAGCAGAATATTCGGGACGTGGTCGTATGTTCGGTATAGCGCGAATTCCGGTATAGAGGGGGTCCGGTTTGGAGGGGTTCCACTGTAGAACTAACAAATGCATATATTTCATGATTAAAAGTATGCAGAATTATTATACTGAATTTATTACATTATCACAGCCAAATTCAGTATAATAAAAATTAATAAATTTATCATAAAATTGAAAATTTCTCCCTCAAAGTATACTTTGCTACTAAAGTATACTTTGCAATGTTGGTGAAATAGGCCCCTGGTTTGACCCTCACATACGTCTTTGACATTTTGTATGTGACAGTCTTACCCCTTTAAGTGAGTATTACGATTATTCGTAATCCTATTTTAGGGGAAGTGGCCAAGTGACTTGGTGTGATATGGACCTGGCACCAGTAGCCTATTTCATCAACATTGCAAAGTATACTTTAGTAGCAAAGTATACTTTGAGGGAGAAATTTTCAATTTTATGATAAATTTATTAATTTTTATTATACTGAATTTATTACATTATCACAGCCAATTTGGCTGTGATAATGTAATAAATTCAGTATAATAATTCTGCATACTTTAAATCATCAAATATATGCAGTAGTTAGTTCTGTATAAAATAATGCATTTTGGGAAAAGTAAATGATTACTCCCTCAAAGGATACTTTGCTAGTAAAGTATACTTTGCAATGTTGGTGAAATCGGCTACAGGTCAGGATATTCTAATTTCAGGGCTGAATATATTTTTTCTCGATGTAAATATTCAGTTCTGATTTTGGGATTTTCCTCACAGTGCAGCAGGTGAAAACG